>PVKS010019264.1:0-38681 GCA_004027875.1 Aplodontia rufa
CCTTGTCTATTCACAGACCTTCTTGGATTTTCTGGAGATATCTAAATATCAACATAGCCAACAATGTACACATTAACTTTTCCTCTTCTTTCTATACATTTACCATTTCAACCAGTGACACTACCACTTGAAAAACTCAGTTGTTTTCAAGTCAGAACCTGAATTCATCTTTAACTCTATATTTATCTTCAGTTCTCTTATTCAATTAAATACTAAATGTTATTGATCCAGCTCTAAATATGTTTTTTAACTCATTCAATTCTTCCATTCTTGCCACCTCTATGCTAGACCAGATCTTTTTCAACTCATGAACTTTCCCCGAACAATCCATTTTCCAAAGGAAAGCTTTTAAAATACCAATTTCTTTATATTAAAACTGTATGTAAAAGCCTTTAACTGTATTTATATTGCCTTTGGATAAAAATCCCATCTCCTTACCACTTGTGTGCTCACCCACTCCCTGACCCATGCTCCAGCATAACATTCATTATACTTTATTTTAATTTGTTTTTTAAATGTCAGACCACCTCCACTAGAGTGAAAATTCATAGGTCAACTGTAATGGGTTGAATTATGTCCCCCTAAACTTCATGTGTCTAAGTTCTAATTTCTAGAACTTTTGAATATGACTTTGTCAGGAAACAGGTTGCTGCAGATGTAGGTCATTGCAGATACAAACTGTGCAGAACAGGGCGTACTGAAGTAGGTAAGATCCCTAATCTGATAGGACTGGTGTCCTTATGAAAAGGAGAAACATGCATGAAAAACACAGACTACATAGAGGGAAGACAATTTGAAGAGATACAAGGAGAAGATAGCCTCTACAAGCCAAGGAGATAGCCTTGAAATAATCCTTTCTATCTAGCCCACAGAAGGAACTGTCCCTGCCAATATTTTTATTTTAGACTTGTAGTCCCCAGAAATGTAAGACAATAAATTTCTGGTTGTTAAGCCACCAGTTGACTGTCCTGTACTTTGAAGTATCACTAGTAAACTAACACAACAGGAAACATACCTGTCTTAATTATTGTGCCTGTCTCCAAAACACATGTGGTAAATGTCCTATAAATATCTGTTAAGTGATTAAATGGATTCCTATAATTATTGTGAATCAAAATTGCATATTGGGCAAGTAGGTTAGACCTATTCAGTGGGGCACAATTAAGGAAGTATGAAAGATATCTCATTAAAATCTGAACTCACAGCTGAAAAATCTAAGCATAATGTTTTAATCAAGTCCCATCATATTCAATATTCATTAACCAAGCAGGAAAATGGAGAAAATTTTCTATCTGGGAAAAAAACCATAAATTCCTCAAAATAATAACATTTTGGGAATGCTATCTCAACTTGACCTTATCTCATTCATGAAACTTTCAAATTTTACTTATCTGGGTAATGAAGAGGCCTTATTGTCCGGAGACTTAAGCAGAGGGAGCAGAAGAGTTCCAGTGGTACTTTATTATTTTTACTTATATCAGGGCACCAGAAAAGGCAGGTTGTTTTGTGCTACTTTTTTTTTTATTGAGAAATTTATTTGTTAAACAATCATACAAATTTTAACAAAATTTAGTGCTACTTTTAAAAGTTTTCTTCATAAATAAAACTGAGAGTGTCAATTCCCCAAACAGTACTTACAGGCTGCAGTTAGGAAATTGTTAAAATTTCATAGACCAGCTAGGCACAGTGCCGCATGCCTATAATCTCAGTGGCTTGTGAGGCTGAAGCAGGAAGATTACAAGTTCAAAGCTGGCCTCAGCAACTTAATGAGACCTTGTCTCAAAAAAAAAAAAAAAAAAAAAACCAGACAAAAAGGACTGAGGTTGTGGCTCAGTGGTTGAGCACCCCTGAATTCAATCCATGATACATAAAATAAGAAAGAAAGAAAGATTTTCATAGTCCAGAATCAAATAGACAAGAATCAAATTTATTGGTTCATTCAGTTTTCCTCGGTGCTCATAATGTCCTAAGGTTGAGGTTTCTCAGCTAATGTGTGACATACAGATTTCATACTAAATAGTGAATTCCATGTTTGCATATATTCCTAAAAGTATTTCTTTTAATTGCATATGTTAAAGTCAGATAATGTGTTGGAAACCAGCCTATTTTCCATTTGGGGGATCATAAGTTGTATTTCATAAATGAAATAATATTTAATTAAATAAAAGGTGGTCATGGAAATAAAGTGATGAATAAGTGAGGATGTAAATTGAACTAAAATATACTTTGATTGGTCATGTATAGAAAAAGCAATAGCTTAATTCAACATATTAGTAGTCACTTTGTACTTGGTGATATAAATTATCTCTTCCAATTCCAATTCTGAAGGTGTGAAGTCACATGTATGAGTTTGGTACATGTCTTTTGAAATATCACCAAAGACTAGAGATTACTTGAATTTAGTCACTTAAATGGTATTTCTTTCTTAAAATTTGTTATTTTTCACATTGACAACATGAATCAAGCTTTTAAATGCATTTGATGTTTATCATATCATGGTAATAAAACTCTATAACCCTAATCAAATCCTCCATAAAGAGAAAATAAATTATTGAAAACTTGTGCTTTCTTTAAATAACAAATCTGCTTCACATCATATGGCTAACTCTAAAACAGAGAAATTGAAATGCACTGGTTTGTTTTTGGCCTACATCCTGAACTCTATGACCTCACTGAACTTGGATTCTTCTCAATGTTATTGGAATCGTCATTTTCTTGATACTCAAGCCCAGCATCTAATGACCAACAAGGCCTTTCTGCCACTGCACTTGTCTTCTACCCCAACATAAACCTTACATATGGGCCTTTATGTTGTATTACCCTTCAGTAAGCCATAGATTATATGCTAACATTGAGCCATTCAGAACTTGACACTGCCATGTCATTATCTGAATGGGAATTTGGATAATTATGAAAGAGGAAATTTTGTCTTTGTAACTAGCTGTTATGGTTTGCATATGAGATCCAAAAGTTCCTGTGTTAATGCAGGAATATTCAAAGCTAAAATAATTCAATTGTGACAGATGTAACTTAATCAGTCCCAGTTTGAATGGACTGGGTAGTAACTACAGGCAGGTTGAGCATGAGTGGAAGAGGAAGGTCACTGTGGTTGTGCCCTGGAAATGTCCATCTTCCCTGTGACTCCTGACTGCCTTGAGCTGAACGGTTTTCCTCTGCCTCACCTGGAGCCCAAAGTATGGGACCAGACAATATGGACTAAATCTCTGAAACCATGAGCCAAGATGAACTTTCCCTCCTCTAAGTTATTCTTGTCAGGTATTTTAGTCACAGTGATGCAAAGCTGATTAACACACTAGTCTAGAACACCTTTTTCTTTATCCATGGTCCCTTAGAATTCTGGTCCCCACACTATTGGAGTTCTATGGGTGCCATGATGGTTGCTCCATGGATTCCTCTTATCTAAATCAGGGGTTTACATTTGGTAAAGCTAACAGGTGTCATGCAATACTTTATCCATCACTGAAATATTTTGTAATATGTTCCTCTGTCAGTCTTCCTCTATCATTGTGACTATTAAAGGACTGATCCATCCAACCACTATGTGCTGTACAAATTTAAAGGTAAGAGTCCTGGAACATCTTCTGTAGCTCAGTCTTTGCTTGCAACCATAGAAATTGGAGTTTCTGTTGCTTGCAATGAGAGTCCTCACATCTAATTCAGTCATTTATCTCAGACAACTGCTTATTCTACTTCAGTATTTTAAAAGGCAGAGGAAGAAGAAAATAGAAGGCATAGGACAAGGACAAAGGAATTTAATTTAACATTTCTTGAGTCCTCTGAAATATTGGCTTAACAAACTACACAACATTGTCCTGGATAACATCCTCAGCAACTCTCTATTTAGCCAGTATTTCAAGTGACTGGCCTAGGTATTCATGCATCATCCCTCAAATAATTGTGTCTCAGTAGCATTAAATAAAATGATGATTTATTTATATATTTGCAATAGCATGGATTAAACCCAGGATATTGTGCATGCTCAGTAAGCACTCTACTACTGAGTTGTGTTCCCAGGCCTTTTTATTTTTAAATAAAAAGGATCTTGCTAAATTGCCCTGGCTGGCCTCTACCTTGTGATCCTTCATCTCAGCCTTCCTAAGTACCTAGGATTACAGGCGTATCCCACCACACTCAACTTAAAAGAATTATTTTAAAAGATATTTCCATGGTCTCATTTATGAACTCTTGGAGCTTCTAAGCTAAATGCAAAGAAAAGTTTTCCCAGAGTTTTAATAAGAATTAGGGAAAAAGAAACAACCTAAATTATTAACAAAACATTTTGATAGTGAAAGAGTAGTATATAAGGAAAGTAATTTTGTGTTTTAAAGAAACACCTTCAGATTATTGATCTTTCCATCATAAAGCATAGACAATTCTTTTCCAAAGAAAGGACAAGATTCTTAATAATGATGGCGTTTGGAAGGATTTGAAACAGAAGCAAAGTGTTTTCTAGTAGAGTGAATTCTTCAAACTGTAGCAAAATATGAACTCAGGTACTTTATGAAGAAATTAATGTAATTCAATGTCTACCTTTGAATACAATATTAAAGACCGGCTGACAAAAAATACCATAACTGGAGTTCCCTTTTAGGATAAGAAGATAATGCCCTTCCATGTTTTCTTTAGATAAGCATTGAAATACAATAGTGCCTGAGCCAATAATAAGCTCTATAAATATGCCTTAATAGACTATCAAACCTTAAAAGTCTGCTCACAGTTCAATGAGTCAATATGTCTTTTAATTTTAAATTAAAAAATCATGAGATTTACTAGCAATTTTCTCTTTTCCATGTTTGTTGACTTTCAAAATAGAATCTACATGAAGCCTGCATTGAGACTTGGGAATTGGTACTCTTTATTCAATTAACAAAAGGAAATCAAAGAGAGTTTCCAGTAGTGACTCAATTAATCCAAGTACAGCAGGGGGCACATCCTAGTAGTCAGAGTAAGAAATGGAGGGAGGATACCCTTTCAATTTCTAACCTTGAAAACTTGAGTAGCCAATGGTAATTCTGCTCACCAACTGTACTTTAGATTTCCCCATGGTAAAAATAAACAAATGATGTTTAATTTAGAGCAATCAGGGGGCAATGTTTATTGAATATTTAAATGTTCTGCTAACAATATTCACAGAACAGAGCAAAGAAAGGCCTGGAGATTGACAAGGTTGGTAATTGCTAGTTATGTCCTACATTAAATATGCACTCCTCAGGTCTTTCTTGATGTCAAGAATATTTTCACATTTGTCTTCATTTTCAGTTATTTCTGCTTTTCTGCATGGGGAGATATTTTATTAGTGTAACTCAGACAGCTTTGATAGAATCAATTTCAATTTTAAATCTCTCTCGAGGGGCACTCACATCTTGTAGGTTCACCTAGGCTGATTTCAACCAAGTCTCTTGAGTAACTGTCCTCAGGCCATGTGCATATATTTTAGCTTCTAGATGAAATTCCACTGAGTTAATAGTTGGTTAAAATTGTTTTAAGAAAAATGTTCCTGAATGACAAAACCCCAAATAACAACTCAATTATCATTTGTGAGGCATGAAGGGGAACCAGCCCTGACAAAGCACAAGGTGAGGCTCTCTCCTCTCAAGAGAAAGGACAGGAGCTTCTAGCAGCTTCATCTCAGTGGGGTGTGACAGCAGAGCTCCAGGGTAGACACAGCTCGAGATGACAGTAGATTTCCCTTGCTTTCTCTTAATTGATGACACAATGCTTTACCTTTTATTTTTCCAATCAAAATGCAGATTAAATCTAATAATGTGCTCCAAGGCATTTTGAAAGTGCAAACCGGTTCCAAAAACCCACTGAGTAACATTATTAGCTTATGTTTATTACTATGTGAAAAGCCGTGCTGTTTTTCTGCTTTTTATTCTTTGTCCATGCTCTTTCCTCTTTGCCCTCACCTTCTCCTTCTCCACTTGGGTAAACCCCAATCCATAAGGAATACATTCTTCTTTTGGAAATTTACCACCAAATCTAAGTGGCTATCCATGGGTTCTAGGAGCCTCCTGTGACTCCTATATACTTCTCACACTTGAATGTAATGGTGGATTCACTTAGGTCTCAGCACTACACTGTGACTGCCCTGAAAGCAGAAGAGAGGGCATCGCCTTGGTATCACTAGGGTCTTTAAGCACAATGACCAGCACAAAGGTACACTAACAAAGCATGATTTTTCAGCTAATGTACCAAACCTGTCTTGCAATAATGCTTCCAGTAAGTAACATCATGGGGATTTACATGTTCTATGTAATTAATTCAGTACTTCCAACATCAGTACCTGCAGGTAGATAATGACTTCTCTTTAAACTCTTCCTTTTCCTAGGTTGATCTCTGATTCAAATGTGCTTTCTTATAGCCTTAGTATGTTCTTGTCTGTCTTCATTATTAGACCACACACTTTTTGAAAAAGGTGATGGTGCTTCCTTTCCTGTGCCTAACAGGTATAACAGTACATAAACAATCAAATATGAAAAGATGCCCATAGTGAGGTAGAGGGCATGGGTATTGTGGATTGATTCAACAGCTACAGAATTAGCCCAATAGAGGTGACGACTATAGTTATCAAGTATGGTTGGAGCTGGGATAGGAAACATTCAGGATCCTAACAACAAAATCTTTCCAGAAACTAAAGAACACTAGCCAGAATTTGAAAATGAGTTTCCATGGAAAGATACTGTCATAAAAATAGGGAATGTGACTCTACATTGGAAAAGATTAAAACTTTTATTCCCGATCAAAGAGTTTTATTATTAGAACCAGAAAGCCATGTTATGATTTGCATGTGAGTGTCTGAGACAATGCTAGGCTTAGAGGTAAAATGATTTGGTTGTGAGAGATCCTTAACCCAATCAGTGAATTAGTGATAAGGATTAACTGTGTGGTAACTGAAGGCAGGTAGGGTGTGGCTGGATGAGGAGGATCATTGGGAGGGTGCCTTTTGGGTATATGTTTTGTATCTGGTAAGTGAAATCTCTCTCTCTTTTTTCCTAATTACAATGCCCTGAGCCATTTTCCTCCACCACACTCTTCCAGCCATGATGTTCTACCTCACCTCCAGCCCTGAGGAGAAATGGAGCTAGATTTCTATGGACTGAGACCTCTGAAACTCTGAGCCCCTCAAATAAACTTTTCCTACTCTAAATTGTTCTTGTCAGGACTTTTAGCCACAGCAGCAAAAAAGCTGATTAAAACAAGCCATCTTGAGCTATCTCAACTCAGGGGATGGGAGAGGGCCTGACCAAAGCACAGATATTAAATAGGTAGTTTTTCAAAGAAAACAAGAAGTTACTTGGACACAGGGGAAAGAAGAAAATATAGGAACATGATCCATTCCATCCACAGACAGCTGCCTGAGAATCAGGAGAAATAAGTGTGGAAAATCCCTTTCCCGCCAAACAGGTGTGTTTCCAAGTAGCCTGGCCTGCTGCCCATTAGAACAGAGAATCATTTCAGGGACTGTATAGCTTACAAACAGCCAGACCAGCTGCTTTGACAACGCTGGCATGCTTCTCCATTTCAGCAAAGCACCCAGACATCAGAGTATCTGCATTGCACCAACCGGAGACCAGTCTCTCTGTCCTCACGCTCTGTGTCCTCAAGACACAAAAGCACTTGGAAAGCCGTTTAGGATATTACCAGCCAAGGTACCACACAATGCAGCCAATCATGATTACCAGCAGAGCCCTACTAACACCAGTACACGTTTTGTTGAGAAAAACTACAAAGCTACTTAGCTATAAAAGCCATTTCCCACTCAATTTTTGCCAGCTCCAAATTGCAGTTCTGTGGATCCAAGTTAGCAGTAACACACACACCCCCTTCAGTTAAAGCTCAAGAACCACACAATTTATCATCTAATCCTAGAACATAGCTAGAGGAGTGTTTTTTTGTGTCTTGTTTTTTTTTTCTTTCCCCTTCTACCGTTTGGTCCACAAACAGAACATGTTCTCTTGGTCTACAATCAGCTCCATCAGACAGCATGGATAAAAGACCAAAACGCAGAGAGATTTTTTTTGTGTGTCTGGTCAACACAGCATCCCAGGGGAAATCTGCAGAGGTGGAAAGCATTTTTTCAGAATTATTGCAGTACACAATTTTCACCCAACGTGCTTATGGCTATTGAAACGTACTAATTAAGTTTCCTTCCTGACCTGTGGGATTGGGACTTTGAAATTGTCTTAAAATAGGTTTGTAGAATATAACAAAGAGCCTGTCTTCCACACCAGCACCGATCCACTCACTCACGCATAGGGCCCCAGTATCGGCACGCCTTTCTCCACAATTTGTATAGCTCTAGAGAAGGCAGGCCAGACCTGTGTCTAGGTACCCCATGTCTAAAGTTTGAAGGATATTGTGAAACATGGGAAACTTTCCAAGGGTATGAAAGCGCAAAAATAGAGCATGGAAATTGGAATTGGAGTGAGATGGTACAGTGGAAATCACTCTTGGTCTTTCTTACTGATTTTTTTTTTTATTGGTTCAGTATCATTTTACATAATGAAAGAATTAGTTGGTTCACATTCATACAAGCATACATATTGACAGTTACATAAATCTGATTAGTTTTTAACAATGATGGAAATCCCTGAACTTTACAAGTATTACTCTCAGTAACTCTGAATGGAGAGATTAATTAACTAATTCATTATTTATTTATTTATTTATTTTTTATTTTGGAACTGGAGGGAGGTTGAACCCAGGGGTGCTCAATCACTGAGTCACTTCCCAAGTCCATTATTTTTCTTTTTTACTTTGAAACAGGGTTTCACTAAGTTGCTTAGGGCTTTGCTAATTTGCTGATGCTGGGTTTGAACTTGGAATCCTCCTATCTCAGCCTCCTGAGCTGCTGGGATTATAGGAGGGTGCCATCATACCCAAACATGATTCATTTTAAATCTGTTTCTAAGAAAACTGCCAGACTACAGGAAGTCAAAAATCTTTTGATTGTTAGCCTTCCTCCTGGTTACCAATCGGGACTAAGGGGATGGTCTCCTTTGTGCCTCCGTATCATCACTGTATTCTCCATAGCTTCAAAAGGGCATTTCCTGATGGAGTACTTACTATGCTTTCTTGTGGAATTTGGGAATGTGTGGTGATAGACGTTCCTTCTCTTTATAAGTTACTCTTGAGTTTCCTGAGCATTCCACCACACGATGCCCACACTTCATACTCTGTAGGACCCTTGATCCTATAGCACTGCCCTTCTGTCAGGACATCTCACGACCCTTGCTCCTCAGGTCCTGACTTGGCCTCATTTGGGAGATCAACTTCTCATCTACAAAGAAGGATATGAAACCCAAGAAAAGGGATGAGCCTTGGTGTTCAATATCCTTTTATTTCCTTGATTGTGGTCCAAGTCGTTTAACCAATTTGGATTCTTTTCTCTTTCTGTGACATTTAGTCTTTGTAGACCTCCTGCTTTTTGGATTTGATAATTACATTTCTGATTACCCAGTGATTATATTTTGGTGCCAGATGGCCTGGATTGAACCTGGCCCTAATCCTAATGTATTCATCAGTTTCCTGCCTCTGTGACAAAATACCTGAGATGGTCAGCTTATAAAGAGGAAAGGTTTGTCTTGTCTCACAGTTTCAGAGTTTTCAGTTCATAGTCACTTTTCCTCTTTCCTGTGGGCCTGTGGAAAGGCAGAACATCATGGCAGGGAGTATGTGGTAGAGCAGAGCTGCTCACCTCGTGGCTGCCGGGAAGCAAAAAGCAAGAGAGAAGGAACCAGGGAAGGTCCCAATAGTCTCTACAAGGGCAAGCCCCACTGACTTCACTACCTTCCACTGGGCACCCCTCCTCAAAGTTCCACCACCTCCCCAAAGCACCAAAAGTTGGTGACCAGACCCTTAACACATGATCTTTGAGGGATAGTTCAAATCCTAACTATGACCTTAGGTAAGTCACTTAATCATTCTGTCTCATTTGTAAAGCAAGGTCTACAAAAATAGTTAACAACTATATTTGCTTCACAGGGTTAGTATGAGAGCTAAACTTTCTAGGATTTCCATACTCCCCACATTTCTTTTGTGGTAGAATCCACATGTTTGATCCCTGAAAGTATTTGAATTTGCATTTATGTACTTTCAGAGTTCTTATTGTCTATTATAAATCTTGGTTTAGGGAATAAATACTCTATCAGAGAAGATGATAGAATGAAACAGATAACAAGTAGAAGTTATTTCTCCAAAATAGAGATGTTTCTATCTAGATTTGATCATGAGAGATTTGGAACTCAAACCACCAGATAAATCTTCACTGTCCCTTGGTGCCCAGGAGGGAGGGAGCACAAAGAGCGAGTTAGTCCTTGCAGAACTTGAGGTTAACTTTTTACAGTGAAGTATAATTGCATATGTTGCATTAGTGGACTAAAAACGACTAGAAAAAAATTTAAAGTTTTATATTAGACTACAGGAATGTTGTGAATTCAAGGAGGGGAGACCCGTGGGAGCTGGAATAGTCCAGCAAGTCTCATGGCCATGAGTAAGATGGACAGGAAGAAAGGCAAGATGACAAAGGAATGTCAAGGGCAGCATGAATTGCCTTGCAAAGTCTTGCTCTAATTAAATAAGCACATTTTCCAAGAAAGTGTATCATGCATTCAAGGTCTAAATTTAAATTTGAGGAAAGGAAATACACTCACACACACACACATTCTTTCTCTCTCCTCTCTCTCTCTGTCACACACACACACACACACACACTTCTGTTCTTGCTTACAGACTTATCACGTATAATTACAAAAACCAAACAATTAAGTCTTCTAAAATTAAAATGCTCAATTAATAACTGGAGATTATCTTCAAGACCATCATAACATAGAGCTTTTTATCTTTTTAGCTGATGTTGTCAGGACTCATAATTTAATGCTGCTTACTCATGTCCCTGCAGTGTTTTTGCTTTCCAAGTTTCCTACTGATTATAGATTTAGTATTATTTGGTCTTTCTCCCCTTTAATGCTCTTATTTGCAAGCTAAAATAGATTTCATTTCCATACCTGTAAATCTTCTTGCAAATCATCAACAAAAAATGTTAAACTATATGGTATCTACTTGGATTGGTCTCAATGACCTCCCACTGAACAGTTCCATGTTCCTCTTCAAGCCCCTTTCCATCTCTGTCCACCACCTCCCACTCCACACTCTGCCATAAGCTGCTGTTTATTATTGATTGTGATATAGGAATCCCTCAACTTTGATCCATATGCTCATATATTTTAAGAATAGAAATTATTTTGGAATTGCCTTCTAAGATTGAAGAGGAGAGAAACACCAGGGAAAACATTTTACTGTTAGAGAGGGACTGAAGAATTGCCTCCTGCTGGTCTATACCAATATAAAATACTACATAGATTTGTGAAGACCTTTGTGCATTATTTTGTAAAACAGAACTCTGAAATAATGATATATATATCCGAATTACTTTTCCACTTTTTCTTCTTTTCCAACATTCTTTGGACTGAAATTCTCTAAGCCCCAAACCGTCATTGGAAGAGACATCCATTATTTATTTTGGTGATTTATAGAATGCCTCATCTGGCAACTATTCATTGAATTTTAAAATTAGACATAAATTATATAAGTTAGTCACAGAACATAGCACTATACAAACTGTTTCTGCTACCACTGGGCATAGATTGATACAGCAAGCTACTAGAAATAGGAAAAAATACAGACTAGGCAAAAGCTAAATCAAATAAATCTGCTTTGCATTGGGACTAAGTAAAGGCAGGTTTCAACACGGATTGCAGAGGTGAAGTTTTTTTGTTTTGTTTTGTTTCTGTTTTGTTCTGTTTTATTTTGTTAGAAGTATCAGGAATCCATTAAAGTGGCCATATAAAACCTTAGGATAACTTAAGATAAATTTTAGTGCATCTTTCAGAACCTTAAATTATTAACAATCACATGATCTTCACTTTAAGAGAGAAGAGTCTTATTTATTTAGTGTATTGCAAGAGCACAAAGTAAACTTTTCAAAAGAATACTTGGAGATTTTGGTGGGAATAATATTGGCTAAGGCCTGGATATACTCAGACATAAACTCCTTAAAAAAAAAATGCTTAAACTGTTTTCAGGAGAAGCCTTTGGAAATCACTCAAGAATGCTTACGAACCAACTTATAAAGAATGGACATGTGCAGAAGCCAGCTTTTCAGGTTGATGACCTCTTGATATCAAAAGCTTAAAATGTCCCACTCAGAACAGATAGCTTAGTTCCACTGAGAAGAAACAAAGGACCTGTGAAGGGGCATGATGACCATCTATACAGAGAACCCTAAAATTCCTTCTACCTTCCCATAAATTCCCCTTACCAATAACAGCAATGCAGATCTGAGCTATAAGTTCCTGAGCTATAGTTCCTGACCTCCTTGTCAGTTGAACCAAAAAATAAAGCTCTTTTTGTTTGTTTGTTTGACATAGTATTAAATATTGGAGGAAATAATTGTTACATATTCATGCATACATGGGTATTAACAAAGTAAACTAAGGATCCTAGTCCAGGATCTCCCGACCCTCATCCATTATTACCCAATCTCTTGTCTCCTCTGTAATGCCCCCATGCTATAATTGGAAATGAGCATATACATGTATATTAATTTTTTAAAGCTTTCTGTGGTTTATTGGTAATATGAGATACTTGTATGCTCTCAGTATATTAATTTTTGAAATGTCTGAGTTTCTCTGCCTGCCAGTGTATAGTTTGTTTCTCATGGGAGTTGAGTGTTCCCAGCCATATTGATAATCTGCCTTTTCCTACCCCCCTCTCCCTTCCTCCCTCCCTTCTCCCCCCACTTTCATAGTTATGGTTCTCCCAGCTTATATGAAATTTCAACTTTGGTGGGTTTATTAATTAAACTTAGTTAACTTTCATCCTATGTTAGGTTTCACTCTAGCTTCCATATATCAGAGAAAGCATTTGGCTCTTAAGTCTGTTTGGGGGATCTTTCACTCAGCATGATTTTTTCTGTTTTCATCCATTTGGCTGCAAATGCCATAATACCATTCTCTCTAATAGCAGAGTAGACCTCCATTGTGTGTATGCATGTATGTGTGTGTGTGTGTGCGTGTGCGTGCGTATGTATGTGTGTGTGTATGTATGTGTGTGTGTGTGCGTGTGTGTGTATGTATGTGTGTGTGTGCGTGTGTGTGTGCGTGTGTGTGTGTGTGTGTGTGTGTGTACACCAGTTTTTTAATTCCAACGAGGGATATTTGGGTTGGTTCCATAGTTTAGCTTTAGCTATGTAAACGTAGCTGTTATTGTAAATTGAGCTGCTAGCTCTTTTGGGAAAATACACAGGAGTGGGATAGCTGGGTTGTGAGGGGTGGTTCTATCCCTAGTTTTTTTGAGGAGTCTCCACACTGCTGTCCAGAGTGGCTGCACAAGTCTGCAGTGCCACCAACAGTGTGTTAGTGTTCCTTTCTTCCCACAACCCCTACAGCGTCTGTTGTTGTTCGTATTCTTCAGTTTTACTACTCTGAATGGAGTGAGGTGGAATCTCAGTGAAGTTTTGATTTGCATTTTTCTTATTGCTCATGATGTAGAACATTTCTCACATATTTATGGGCTTTTTGGACTTTCTCTGTTGAGAAGTTTCTGTTTAGTTCCCTAGCCCATGATTGATTGGATTATTTGTGGTTTTAGTGTTAAGTTTTCTGAGTTCTTTTATATTCTGGATATTTGTCCCCTGTCAGAGGCGTAGCTGGCGATGATTCTCTCCCATTTGTAGGTTCTCTCTTCTTTGCAAAAGTCTGTGCCATAGTATTAGTTTCTATGCTGGTCAAGCAGTGCATCCTTACTTGAAAGCAGAGGTCACTGTTACAGGGTTTGATTTCTGATAGGAACAACTAAAAAACTAAAAACAGCAACAAAAAAAGAACTATGAAACAATTGTTGATAGACCCTGTGCATTAGGCAGCATAGGACTATGATTGGGAGAGAAAAGGGGAAAACCTAGGCTTTCTGCTTAGAGTCACATTTCAGACAGAAAGAGAGGGAACCCTAACAGAGCATGGTGGCTTTACGGCATTGAGGGGGTGATGATCAGAGTGCAGGGAAGCTGAGGGAGCTGGAACTTGTGAACACAGTGCTGGAGAAAAAGCTTCAGAAATTTACATAGGTACCTGTTGAATTTGCGACACTTACACAGGATAGAATCCATAAAACCAGATGAAGAACTCTCAGGGAGAGATAAGCTGAACGATATCCAGAGCTCACATAAGGTGGATTCCCATCAGTCAGATGGCACTCTCAGCAGTAGGGAAGAAGCAGCCTACAGAAAAGGCTGCATCAGGCTGTTAATAAGAAGGCTTAGGAGGCGATGGAGCTAGCCTACAAGTAACTTCAAAGCCTGACAAAATGTTTGTCAAAATACTCTTGACAATAAAACAGCACTGAAAAGTGCCCTAAATAAAATAAAATGCGTAGTGTTTAATATCCCAATGGTAGAAAAAGAGAGAATATGACTCAGAACCAGGTTCGATAAAGATTTAAACCTGCTATTATCAGGATGCTCACTGTGTTTAAGAGCTAAACAAAATCACACACACAATGCGAAATGAAAGAGCAGTTGAAACAATTTCCAAGTGGAAATTCTAAAAATGAAGAATAGAATATCTGAAGTGAAAAATTCACTGAACAGGGTGAATAGTATTCTAGATGCTGCAGAACTGAAGATCAGTAAACCTGAAAACGTTACATGGCAACTATCCCATCGGAAACATAAAAATAAATAAATAAACAAGCAAAGCCTCAATGATCAAAAACACTACCCCATGTGAATATTGAGTTCCAGAAGGAAATGAAGAGCGTATGCTTTATGTGAAAAAATAATGCCATCAAATTTTCTAACTTTGATGAAAACATTAAATTTATAGAGCGAAGGAGCTCGATGAAATCCAAACAAAATATACACATACATTAGCCAAACACGAGCACAGACAGACACAGACACACCACCCACCACAACCCACTAGATCAAAGCACTTCATAAATAAGTTCCTGAAAACTGTGATAGGGGAAGGGGAAGTATTGGGGACTGAGTTAGAACAAATTTATTCCATGCTTTTATAATTATGTCACAGTATATTCTGTTCCCATGTATGAAAAGAACCAATAAAAATCAGTGGAAGATAAGTAGAGGAAAGGGACCAAGGTGTGGGATGTGGGGAAGGGAAGGAAAAGTGCTGGAGGGTGAAACTGGCCAAATTACATTGTTATATTGTGTGTATGTATGAATATGTAACAACAGATCCCATCATTACATACAACTATAATGAATGAATAAAAAATGTGTAAATAAAAGAAAATTAGCAGGGCATGGTGATGCACTCGTGTAATCCCAGCAGCTCAGGAAACTGAACCAGGAAGATCACAAGTTCAAAGCCAGCCTCAGCAACTTAGGGAAGCCCTGAGTTACTTAGTGAGACACTGTCTCAAAACAAAATGTAAAAACAGGCTGGGGATGTGGTTCAGTAGTTGCACACCCCTGGGTTTAATCCCTGGTACCCAAACATGAAAATTATAATAAAAAATTTAAAAAATTAAATCCCCAGTGTGGTGGTAGGTAGTCATGGTACATACAGAAGGAGAAAAAAAAAAAAAAAAGAAAAATTATTACAAACATGTCAAAAGAAATGAGACAAATGAAAAGAAAATCATTTAAAAGTGGTAAAACAAAAAATAAACTATTGAATTGGCATTCTAGATCTAGCAAAAATACATTTAAATATGTAGGTATAATAAAGATATTTTCAGATAAAAGCTCAGAAAATTTTATTGCCAGCTACCTGGATATTAATAAATGCCACAGTATTTTTTTTTTTTACACTGAAGAAAAATGATACCTGATGGGAACTTTGATCTCAAAAGAAAAACAAAATTTATTAGAAAGGTCAAATATGTAGTAAATAGAAAAGGCTCTTTAATCTCACTTTCAACTTTCTTTAAAAGTTAATTCATTTTTAAGGCAAAAATGATAATGAAAGGGTTTATCACATATAGAACTAAAATGTTTCGCAACACTAGAACAAAGGTTGGGGGAGGTTTAAGTAAACATGCTGTTGCAAGATTTTTATTTGAAAATTGCCATTGTATTATTGGAAAATAGACTGTGGTAAGTGAAAGATGAATACTGCAAACCATGGAGCAATCACCAAAAACAGGCACACAAATGAAAGCAATAACATTGTGACTCTAATAAACCAACAAAAGCAAATGCTCTTAGATCATTGTCTCTGTTGATCAATTCTTCAGATCCTACAAATTCTCCCATTCTGCCATTGCCTTAAGTAATACAAACCACCCTGCGGGTTAAGGCCCTGGATAATAAGAAGTCAGATGGGTCGTGGCTTTTAGAGCTAAAATCCATGATGATTCAGACACGAGAACATTTGGAAATAGAAATTTCTATTAGAATCAGCCACAAATAGGATTATGAAGCCAGTGAAGTCTTTCATCTTTTTAAATTCTAATATAGAGTTGCTGCCACTAACTTTAATTAGCCAGCTTACTCATTGCGTTCCCACCTACGTTCCGAACCCACTCTCTCACCCATCTCTCTTTATGGTCTCTCATTTCTTCCTGCAGAAACTGGGGGCTTTGAGCTTGTGGTTAATGGCACGCTCTTATTCATTCTGTGACCGTGAAAGGTCAAGTTCTACCATCACCTGATGTGGGCAACAAGCCAGCAAATCGGAAGATGCTCTTGTAAAAATGTCATCTTACTTAGCTGATACAGATGCAAGTTCTTTATAGGGATTTCCCGGGAGGTATATCAGATGGGTGGGCACTAGGGTTGTTACAAGTGTGGGATGGTCTGCTTCCCTGACATCCAGGCTGCTGTTATCTGTAAATCACCAGATGTTCTGGGTTCTGTAAATCTGTAGAAAATTTACTTATTACTTAGGACTCTTACCTGTTTAATTCCTTGCCCCAGGAATGGCTAATGATGCAGTTAATCATTAAGATACAAAATGCATCTTTCATCAGAAAACAGCGGAAGAAAACAGAAAGGCAGCTGTCACAGGACAAGATTGTAAAGTGCAACTTTACACAGAATAGTTTTAATCCATTAGGTAGTTTTGATCAGAAGTGGTGTCTACAGCAAGGTTACTGGGGGACTGATGATATATTGCTTGGCTGGGTGTCCTGCAGAATTAGTTGATTTTAAAAATCAACTAAAAGTGGACTGGAGCAGTGGCTCAGCGGTTTCGGTGCTTGCCTGCCAAGCACAAGGACCTGGGTTCAAACCCCAGTACCACGTACACAACTAAGTGTTGGAGCAACTAAGGCCATGTGAAAAACTAAATAAAGTTGTTTCTCTCTTTCTGTCTCTCTCACTGTCCTTCTCTCTTTATTAAAAAAAAAAAATCAACTAAAAGCAGTGAGGCTAGAGGGTTTATTTAGGTTTTAAGCTACCACTACTTGCCAAATGGGACTCTTTGCCTTTCCTATATGTGAAAATCTCATTGATTTATAAAGTTAGCATATTTTTTTTCCTGTAAGGATCTTTTCTCCTCACAAAATTATCTCTTAACATAATATGCTTCCTTTGAAATTCATTTATGCCATCCCTTTCTTGGGGCACTTCGCTGTTTACCCTGTGACTTTACGATGCGTGCCCACGTCTGCATCTTGCTCTCTGGGCTAGAGGACTCTAGGTGTACTTGCTCCCTTCCCCTGAGCAGAGGCCTGCAAATAGGAGGGACTTCATAATGTAGCTCTGGAGGATAAGAGTTTATGAGGTTATTTAGTCCATTATATTACCCCCCATTTTTTTTAACTTGGAAGGCAAAAATGTATCTGAAGATAGAAAATTAAAAAGGTAGTATTACAGGGAGTATTACCTGTAAATGTAAATATAAAGGTCTACTTTTAATATTGATATAACCTCACGTGAATTGCTCAAGCGCTATATTCATCAGCTTACACACAGAAAACAAAAATGAACCATGGTAGCCAGTGAAGGTTCTTAGCCTTTGTTAGCGAGATTGGACACTCCAAAGGAACATCACCAGAGGAAGTGATGTGCTTTGTGAAATCATGTGAATTGTTCAGAGACGCAGAGATCAATCACCCACAGGCATTTGTATGCAAATCATGCTTCCACATTGGGATAGACTCTTGATGTCATTCACAATCTCCTTTTGGCACTCCTCCTCACCCCTTAAATTTAGCTATGAATGAGATACTTGTTTTGGTAAAAAAATAATTATGAACATAAATGATATGTGGTATATCTAGACTCATGCCTCTAAAAGCCAGCACACAATCGTCTATGTTGCCCTTTCAAAGTTTCCAAATGTGGAAGCTCAGTCTTCCTGGGTCCACTTGTGACAACGACATGTAGCAAAGACTAGCCCCCACCTCAGTGCTGCCAATCTGAGATCGAGGTCAATACGATCTAGGCAAGAGATACGCCTTTGTACATCACTAATATAGAGCATCGTTTCCTCTGAGGGTGTAACTCAGTCTGTACGGAAAGATGCCTATAGAAGCTTTACATAAGTATCCACGGAGCACTTTCTGCCAGCACACTAACATGGTCACCAAGGCAAGAGACACCAACCTCTAGGGCCAACTACCTAGTAGCGTACAGCTCTATGATTAGGAATTACCTGCAGGAGATTGGTATATTTCACATTCAAGAATACCAGCAAAGGAACGGCAAGAAAAGCACAGGGCTAGGGGTTAGCCAAACAGGTGGTCTACTTTTATTTCACAGCATAATCCTCATACAAGTGGAATGACATTTTCTGAGCTGCAAACTGATCAATGTGTTTATATATCTGTAGCAGTACTTTTTGTCTGCCTCCCTAGCCCCAAACCATTCTCCCTTCCCTGAAGAATATACCTTTTTGGTACTATGAGATTCAATTTTCTCTGGTAGTAGATGCTTGTAGCAGGAGTGGGTGCATGACCCAGAGTCATGCAGTTCCTTCCCATAAAATTTGGAGATGGGGTCAGGAAATTTCAGATTGATCTTGGTCTGGCTCATGAATGGAAAGAATTTGCAACCTAGACACTATAAATTTCATCATTATTATTTCTCTTATCTTATGGATGTAAAAGTGAAAAGAAAAGTCATTTTGAATAAAGAATGAAGCGAGTGTGATCAAAAGAAGTGGCTTTGCTACCGGGAAAGCATTCTCCTTTATATGCCTTCCCATTGCCTGATTCCAGGATTCCAACAATGTTGGCTGAATTTCTCCACCTTAGTCTCACAAATCATACATAGATTTTTCATTTAACTTTTAAACATTTAATTGTGAAATAACTTGACTCATGAGAAATTTAAAGAATAATGGATTTTGTCTGTACCTCTACCCAATTTTACTCCCCAGAGAGTTAATATATCATACAATAGTACATTACCAGAATTAGGAAATTGACATGAGTATAGTCCTATTAACTGCATATTTAAATCAGTGTACTCTTCTTTGATTGCTTGTAATACTGACAGTTTATCTCTTGTATATGTACAGATTCATGTAGCCATCATCATAAATACGGATACAGAACTGCTACCTCATCACAGAGTCTCACTCATGCTTCTGCTTGATAGTTGGGCCCTCATCCCAACCTGAACACTAGCGACCACTGATTAGTTGCCATTTTTGTATTTCTTCACTTTAATGCTGCTTTAGAAATTAAATCATAAGTATGTAGCCCTTTGAGATTAGTTTCTTGCACTCAGCGTAACACCTCTGAGATCCATCCAAGTTGTCGTGTGCATCAGTAGCCTGTCCCTTTCTCCTACTGTGTAGTGCTCCATGATATACATGTATTATTGTTTGTTTACCTACTCATTCACTAAAGGACATTGGGGTTATTTACAGCTATTGTCTATTTACTAGGAAAGCAGCTATGAACATTCATATGAATGCTTTTGTATGAACATTTGTTTTCATTTCTCTAGAATAACAAACAGAATTTCTATTGCTGGGATTTCTATTATTGTTTTTGTTGCATACACAAAATTTTAAAATTCATCTTTCCTTTCATTTTCCCACTTTCATGTTTTTGTCTCATGCACCAGGTTTCCAGAATTACACAATGTCTGTATTTCTCACCATAATACGACTGAGGACAGAACCTGCGTCTTAATTATGACTCTGAATCCACTCTGCTATTTCCACCACACATAGACATGAAATAATGATATCAATATTTTTTCAAAATATGCAAGGCTTCTAAGGGCCATTTCTGTTGGACTGGTAACTCACATTATCAGGAGAGCAATCGCATTGCTTTAGAAAGTATTTACAAAGTTCTGGGGACTTTGCGGTATCATTCTGAGCAGCAAAGATCTGCGACTAGAATTCCATTCTAAACAGCCTCTTCTGCTCATCATAGTGCATATCCTGATCTTCTTCAGTGTTTCTACACATGAGCATAGTGACCACTTTCTTTCATGCTTGGGTGTCAATTAATTTTGAATCTCTTTTATCATAAAAGGCAAGTCTATAATCCAATCTCAAGGGAAGTAAAGGACATGTAATAGAGATGATCAGGAAATATAATAATAAAGGTATGAAAGGCAGATGTACTCAAATGAAAACAGTTTTAGTATGAATAAAAAGTTTTACAGAGAATTTGGTTCAAAAAATGTGCCAATGCAATGTTTTTTCATTAATAATGTTAATTAATGATTTTACCTTCCAGTCACTCAACTGTATGTTTAGACATTATTTTTCCTGAAATAGTCAAGTGCATTTGTTCCATTTGCTACTTATAACCTCTTGATATCCCTCCTCTTTTCCAAAATAAGAAATTAAAGACAGGGACATCTACATCCCCATCCACTCAACTGGGTATGACTATTGAGGTATGTGCATGATGGGATTTTCTTACATTGGAGGATCTATGTCCTACCTACTTTAGGACCATTAATGTATATCAGTGGCATCAAGGAACCCAGAGATGGCTGTCTTAAACCCAGAAAGAATTTTAAAGTGCCACATAAGACAATCTTGAAAATATTGTCAATGTGATAGCAGTTAAGTTACCTCAATATTTTCATTTATCATTTCTGTGTAGGAACTTGGGGAATGAAGTGATGAAGGAATCTGAGGAAAGGAGAGAATGGGTAGGAAGGAATAGTGCTACTCATCAGTACTGCGCTCCTCTCCTCCTAATGCATCTCTTTCTCTCTCTCTTTTATGAAGTTACATATCAAATTTTAGAGAGTCTTTGCTTTAAATGGGTGATAGAAATTTAATGCTGTTGTCAAAAAGTCATATGAGGGGCTAGAGTGGTGGCTCAGTGGTTATGGCGCTTGCCTGGCATGTGCGAGGACAGGTTCAAACACCAGCATCACGTACACAACAAAGTGTCAGAGCAATGAAGGCCACATGAAAAACTATATAATATTGATTCTCCGACTCTCAAAAATAAAAAAGTAAAAAGAAGGTCATATGAAGGTAAGTTCAACTAGATAAAAATGGAAAAAACTGAGAGAGAGTTAAATTGCATTATTTATGAAAGTGATGGATTTAGGTAGAATCAGACATGGAAGACCAAAGACTTAAACCTTAACTGAAATGAGAATCTTGTTCCCCTGTAAGTACCCAAATATTTGGAGACTTGATCATTCAACAATTCTCTCACTGCTTAGGCATGATATTGGAAAAGACTGTAGGTTCATCTAGGTGATAAACATGCCAAAATAATGGAATTAATTCTAGAAAAAAAACATTTCAGAGCTTGTATAGTAGTCCTCTGCTCGCTGGAAATAGTTTGCTTGTAATTTATTGCTCTACCACTTTTAACATTTACCTTCCATGTTATGGTCAAATGTGATCCACAAGTCAGCAATAGGAGAAAAATCTGTAGAAAGACTCCTTTTTTGATATTTCTTAGAAGCTGCATGTGGTACCTTCATTTGTATCCCATTAGAGAGAAATTAGTTACATTGCCTCATCTAACTTCAAGGACACCTGGGAAATGTAGTCCATGTTGACTACAGTGTATTATCATATGTCCAGCCAATACTCAGAGATTCTATTTTTAAAGAACAAAGGGAGAATGAATTTAAAGAAATCAATATCTGTCACTGATACAGGTTCTCTATAGTGGTGATCTATCATTTATGGCCAGTCAAAATCTTTTGAAGAAACAATCCATGTTTTTAATAGAGTTTTCTCATTGTAAAGCTCTAGTGAGAGTGGTCAAGAGGTCAGAAATGAGTCTAGAGAGAAGGCAGAGGGCACTGGTGGAGGGCTCCATTCATTACGTCAAAGTTTGGATTTATGGGGATTAGATTTTTATTTCTGGGATTTGGATACCATATATCAGAAAGAAAGAGAGAGAGGGAGATAGAAAAGGAGATAAAATGTTTTTGATTACAATGTTTAAAGCTCTTTTATCATGGAGGATGAAACAAAAATAAAATTGATATTCATTGCTCTTAAAAAGTTTATAAATTTGTAGAGAGAATATGCTCATAACTAAAAGCCAATGCAAGGTGATAAAAGTTTATAGCCCCTTTTGATTTACAGAGTACTTCCACATAAATGATTAAGTGAATGATTGAGCAAAGAAATAGAGTCTAAAAGAGAAAGGATATTTTTGGAAAATGACTAGATAGTTTTGAACAACAACAACAACAATAAAAAATACACATCAGGCAACAGGGGTGGGGAAGCCTAACAAAATAAATTGGGAATAGATGAAGGAATACATTAAGAATCCTATTTCTTACTTTTGGACTTATAAAAAATAAGAACATTAGCAGAGCATGGTGGCACATGCCTGTAGTCCCAGTGGCTTGGGAGACTAAGACAAGAGTAACTGTTGAGCCCAGGTGTTCAGAACCAACCTGGGCCACATAGCAAGACCCCATTTTAAAGAAAACCCAAAACAAAAAACATAAAAAAACCCCACAAAAAATAAAAAAAGAACATAAGACCTGAGGGTTCCTGAGTATACACATTGGGGCTTGCTTGTACTTAACAAATCTTTCCTAGACTATGCATGATTTTAGATTTTGGAAATTAAAAACCCCCAAAGATCCAGTAACCCCCAGACATATAAACATAATGGATGATTCACAATCAACCCTAAAAGATCAATCAGGTGAATGTACAAAAAAAACCCAACCTCACTGCCTTGATCATTCCACTGGCTTCTGAGTGGTGACCTGGGATGTTTAGAATCTGTCTCCAAATACATTTTTTTCCTGTGATCTTTTACTATGCAACAAACTACACCAACAGATAGATTGCTTTAAACAAGAGCAATTTCATATTTCTGTAGATTTTATGGGGATTTCTGATTCACTGGATTTCAGCTGAGGTGCCTGGAAGACTGGAATTTCCAAAATGGTAGCTCCTATTTTTGGCAGTTTGTACTGACTGTGTGGGAGCTCAGCAGGCACTATCAGCCAGGGGTCTCAATCCTTCTCTATTAGGTCCACTTGCTGGAGCAGCTTGGCTTTCTCACAGCATAGTAGGGAGGATTTAAAGACTTTTCCAAGTAGCAAAAGTAAAAGTTATGGATCTTTTGAGGAAAGTTACACAACTTAATATCTGCCCCCATTCTTTTGCTCCAAACCAGTCATTGAAGCATCTCAATTTTAAGGAGAGGGAAAACATGCTCCATGTATTGATAGGGTGTTGACAAGATTATGTTGCAAAAAGGCATATGAGATGACATTATTACTACAATCATCTTTGTATATACAGTCTACCATTGTCCACCTTCTACACATAAAAATTCATATTTCTGCCACATGAAAAGCATTCTTAACCTAGCCCCCTACCTCAAATCCTATCCCATTTTAACAATAGGTTCAAACTCAACTTCCTGTATTTTTCATCTAAATTAGATTCTGTTATGAATGAGTCTTCTCAGGTACAGGGATCTGTGTCTTGTTTTCTTTATTCCTGTGCCCAATTAACAATAGGAAGATAAAGACAATATAACCACAGTAGATGTTATCATTCAAAATGGGGGAAACAGGCCGCACCTAGCAGTTGGTTATCAGTTTCTAGGAATTCTGATATCCATCCAGGCATATGTTACTGCTCCTTCCTGCTCCAGGATGATTGTTTTGAATGGGAACCATCTCTGTTTCCTCAGAATGATTCCCCTTGACTTTTGGCTCCATTTTCTACACTCTAGATCACTGAGCCATCCTTCCTTTTTCATAAGAAATGGTCCATGTATGTGGACAAAATTTTCTCATCCTGTTTCCTGACCATAAAGTATTAGAGTCCAGAAACCTTGATTCATTTTGAACTATCTAAGTCCCTTTTAAAGTAAGCTGGCACTGGGGCTGGAGCGGTGGCCTGGTGGTTACAGCATTTGCTTGGCAAGCGCAAGTACATAGGTTCAAACCCCAGCACCACATACACAACTAAGTGAGCAATGAAAGTCATGTGAAAAACTAAATAAAATTGATTCTTCTCTCTCTCATTCACTGTCCCACTATCTTTATTTAAAAAAAAAAATAAGGTGGCATTAATCTCTCTGAACATTCCCTTAGAAACTTGTAGGTTTCCTATGATTCTTCTTGGGGATACCATCATTGGGCATAATACTCACCCACTTGTTAGGGTTAGTGCCCCTAGACAGAAGTCACAACACTTACTGGGGTTAAGTTCTGCACACTGTTAAAAACAGTCACCTACAACCCTTAGAATGCTATGGAACATTGCCCTTAAAATGTTTGCAATTTTTTCCCTACCTGATAGGTCTATAAAGCACACACTTAAGATTTTTAAAAGCTTCTTTTTTTAATATAGAGAGTCTAAGAGGCATGGTTTTAAACTTTATGAGGTCTTAACAGAGAATCTTATAGAATTCTTGACTTGACCTTCATCTGAAACTACATTATGGGAGCATCACCATAGGTTTGATCTTTTCCCAGAGTCATTTCTCACTTTGCCAACTTTTGCCATCTGGAGATGATTGGATAGAGAAACAGTTTTACTTTCCAACTTTGAAACTTTTAGGTTGGAAAATTTTTTCTTCTACGTTCTGCTTGAAATCCAAATTGTTTCTTTAGATCTATTCTCTTTTTCACACCTTTGTTATCAGCAGTTAAGTCAGTTGACATTTCCAATATTCTGCCAATAAACTATGTTTTTCAAATCCACAGTTCATTAGCTGTATTTTCTATCTTCCATGTCACTGAGGTGACAGCGTTGTCAAGTCCCCCATCATTATATAAGACAGAGGCCTTTTCTCCATCTCCAAGGTTAATTTCCTCATTGTCTCCACTGAGTCTTCCCACTGCTCTATGCCTCCACCGCAGCCCAATGCCAAAGTCAACGCCATGTATCTTAGGTTTATCTTATGGCTGCACTCCACCTTCAAGCTGCCTCCACAATGAGTTGTTTTGAACAATAAAAATCGACTAGGCTTCAAGTTACCACCAGTTGACCAGGTGGTCTTGTTTTGGTGTTGGTTGGCATGCCAGGTTAAACAGGAAGCATAAAAGTGGTGTCACTCACACAGAGAGCAGTTGGTGCTGCCTTCTGAGTGGTAGCTCATCTGGTGTAATAATTTAGAGGTCTTGGTTATCCTCTATGTTGGTCCCTCCATGCATCTGTTTGGACCTTTTGACATGTTTTATCACACTTAATTTATTTCTTGCCTTAGCTTTGTGAAGTAGATATTATCACATCCATCTATTCAACAAATGGTATTAATTAATAAAAGCTGCATGCCAGGACATATAGTTGATTTATAAGAATAAAAGGTCAAGTAAGATAATTCTTGCCTTAACAGAGTTTATGTCTAGTGGAGAAGTTAATCAGTGATTATAGTATATGAGGAAATTAAAGTTAAAAAATGCTAAGCAAATCATTCTTTGTTTAAGAATGCAGCACAATTCAGTATTTAGAGAGTTAACCTAAGTATCCAAACAGACAGCAATGAAGATTTGGAAGGTGGAAATGAAAAAAAAGATCAAATGCAAAAATACTGCCCAGGCAGAATAGATAGCACTTCGTAACTGAAGAAAAATCAAAGATGACTCCTCAGGGATTGGAGTTGAGAAATCAGCAGGAAGGACTGGTAACAAATGATTATTTAATTTGTTTCACACACACTGACTTTGAGAGACTAACTAGTTGTGTGTGAGTGTGTGTGTGTGTGTATATATATATATATAAAATCTATATATATAGATATTATCTATATATAGGTATATATGTATATATACATCTATATGTGTGTGTGTGTGTGTGTGTGTATAAACCAGCAAGCGTAGTAAAGACAGACAATTTTTGTTTCATTTGCAAAAACATATCTACTATATATCTGGTACTGAGTGGGCAAAGAAGAAGCCATTTGCCTGTGCTCAATAATCTAACAGTCAACTAGAAAACATAGTCCTATAGTTAAAATATTACACTATGATGTGATGAGGGCCACCATAAAAGTAAATACACATATAGGTGCAAGGAAACAAATAAGAAAGTCAAGATGACAGTTGGGGAATCAACTCTATATGGAGGGCCATTATACAAGGTTATGAATGCAATTGCTAAAGGAAAGAAAGAAAATGGTCAAGGACACTCATTAGGATAGAGATTTCCAGAAACTGACAAGAGGAAAGTCCAAGAAGTAGGAAGAGAACAAGTTACAGATAGCAGATAGTGATGGAAGAGAAATTTTTCAAAAAGTCCCTCCAGTTCTGGAGGTATCAGAGGTGGCCCAATGGGATGAGATATGTTGAGAGCTTTAATGAGCAATAAATATAGGACAGTCAAAAAGGATGAAGAGCAAGAAAAGATTGCTTTACTGGGCTTGAATTCAGTTCTTTCTTTCTGTTTATATGGAAGTCAGTTAAACTACAATAATTCAATCTTTCAAAGACATTAAAATGACTTCCAGACAAACAAGTACATTTTTTATATAGCTGTGTCATAATGACTCATATCCCAGGAAGGGATAAATGAACTATAAGCTGAATGAGAAAGAAGCACTTAGCTAAGATAATTAAGTTGGCAAGGCTTAATTGAGGGTGCAGAAGCTCCAAGATTTGGAATGAAAATGTAGAGGATAAGTTTATTTTCAAATATGGAAGGATAATTTTAGGTCAAAAACAGAACGTCTAAGGATTTAGTATCTGAGCTGTCCCATTTCAACTTCTTACTCTTCCTATAGGAAAAAAAATATTGTCATAAAAATAGAAATAGCTAAATGTTTGGAAAGTACAGGACAACTATTCATTTTAAAATTTCTATTCCCTATAAGAACTTTCTACCAATATAAAGCAGCATTTATTATAGGATATTAATGGATTTTTTTCTGTCTATGTTTTAGCTAAGATCTCAAAGACTAAGAACAAAGAAATAGGTTCCAAATACCTCCACAATCTGAAATGAGAATCCATGCCACATATGTAAGATCTACAAAAATAGTATTCTGGAAACTTGCTTTGGAAACCCATAGCCTAATAGATGCCTTGAGGCTATTTAAAAAGCTAGAGAGTCCAAAAAAGAGGATTCATTTTGGAGAGAATTTCTTCGGAAAATATTACTGGAATACTGTGGAATTCACCACCAGTTAATTTGCAAACACACTTATCTCACTACCATGAGAGAGACAAACAAAACTTCCCTTACTTTAAAACACCCTATGTGGAGATGAAACTCCTCAAAGAGCTTGACCGTTGACCCTGCAAACTATGAAATACATAAATTCATGCCATCTCCATTTCAGGAAAAGTCCAAATGTGTAAATTATGGTGGCTGCATTGGTAAGCAGCTATACTCACCCCATGCTTCCCATGGATGAGTTGTAGGGCTCAAATTGGGATCCAGCATGGATTACACCCAAGAGGACTGCTGAGAGAGAAGACAGGACTTGGATGGAGTAGACAGCCACTGGATGCCCATGCTCTGAAGAATTATAAACTCATACCAACAAGAGAAGCATTGCCTTCAGGTTCAGGAAATGTAGCTAGAGGTTCCTGATGGGAAATTCTTGGGAAATCCAAGGATAAAAGCTCCCCAAGAGATAGTCAGTTTTGGACCTCTCTGGACCCCAGAAGTCAGCAAAGTGAGATGACAGTATGATAGTGCCAGTCATATTAAACCTTCCTTGTCCCTAATAACTCTTCTTCTTCCCACTGCTGCCTACATAAGCTACTCTAAAACTGGAGTTATCAGAGGCAACTTATTGCATTGGGTAAAATAGGAGTTTTAACCTCAAATGAAGCTTGAAGTCTTGATTATTACCATAGACTGGCAATTATTCTGAAATGAGTTTGTTATTGTGAGAACTTTTTTTGTTAGCTAAGAGACACTGGCAAAGCTTTGGGACCTACCCAAGTCTATCATATGCCCAGGGAAGAAATAAGTCCACATGACAGTTTTGAAGGGGCATTATTTTTTTGTTTTCATCTCATATTTTAATCTCACTAGTGTATTGTAACCACTACATCTAGATGGTGCTATCTTTTTGTACCATGTAACATAATGATTGAAGGTACCACTTGTGGAGAAAGAGCTCCTTTAATCAAATACTGGTTCAACTACCCAGCAACTGCAATGAAGTTGAGCAAATGACCTAACCATTTTAGCCTCTTCTGTAGGAAACTAGGGATAGTAATTGTCCTACATTGTAGGATTGATGTGAGGGCTAATTGAAGTTATGTACATAAATTGCTTAGTACTATGACACCATAGTTAATGTTCTATAAGAGCTATTACTGTTATTTATTATTTATCAAGTAATTATTATTTATAAAACTGCCACAATTAATCTTTTTTCTTATCCTCAAGAGTTTACTGGTTGATACTTATTTGTACCAAAACTATTACTAATTTCATTACTACTCATTAAATTCAGTCATGGGATGTAGATTTGTAGTTTTCCTCTGAAGTAAAAGTACACAGTCATCCATTCCCACAGCTCTGCAGCAATTCAGGCTTGGAAATGGAGAATACTACATCCAATTGAAAGCTGAAGGCAAAACCTGAGTAAGCAGAAAGTGATGACTCTGGCATTTCCCCAGTTCCCTGCAGAGTAAAAAATCCGCTGTACTTTTGGCAGGAATGATCTAGGATTTTGAACAACTTCTGGGCTCATCATAGTGATTTTCTACCACTTTTGAGAGAATAATTTCACTAAAATTCTAGTTGCATGGAGCATACACCATTGTAATATTTAAAAAATATTTCAATGTATTTTAGAAGGATGGCTGTCAGGTTTCTTTCATATGGTAGAGAGGGCAAGAGTCAACATAAACTAAGCTGAACCTGCCTGGAAACGGAAAGTCACTCTTTTTTTTTTTTTTTTTTAAAGAGAGAGGGACAGTGAGAGAGACAGAGAAAGAGAGAAACAACTTTATTTAGTTTTTCACATGGCCTTAGTTGCTCCAACACTTAGTTGTGTACGTGGTGCTGGGGTTTGAACCCGGGTCCTCATGCTTGCCAGGCAAGCGCCAAAACCGCTGAGCAACCACTCCAGCCCAAAGTCACTCATTTTAAAGAGCATTAGATTATTAATCTCAGGTGTTTTCTTTTTCCTGCAAGATCTACAAGGACCCATTAAAGCGAAATTGTAATGGACAGAACTACTTAAAAAAAAAAAAAGATTGACACTTGTTATAGACCATAAGTGATGAAAGGTGTCCCTGTCCTGTGGGAAAAAGCAAAGGCTCAGAGGTAACATGGTTGGGTCATGAGAGCCTTAACCCAGTCAGTGAGTTGATGCTCTAATACGGCTTAACTGATAACTGCAGGCTGTTAAGGTGTGGCTGGAGGAGGTGGGTCATTGGAGGTGGCCTTTGGGGTACATAATTTTTATCTGACGTGGACTTTCTTTCACTGTGCCCTGGAGCCATGCCTTCAGCCTCACCTCCAGCCCCGAGGAATGGACCTGGCCTTCTCTGGACTAAGACCTCTGAAACCATCAGCCCCCAAATAAAATTTTCCTCCTAAAATTATTTTTTTCAGGTCCTTGGGTCACAGCAATAAAAAAGCTGAGTAAGATAACACTAAAAGAGTAATCTACATACCAAGAAACTGTTATTTCTATCTAGCCAGACCGGGGCTTTCAAGGGCTACACGATCTTAGAGCTGAAAGAACATAGTCAATCCTTGTTCATGCTACACTAGCATCCTATGTATAATTCTCCTAATTATCTCTAGCTTCTGCAAAACCACTTATTTAGCTTGGATTTATGAATGTGTAATTTATGCAATGTTTTATTTTGTAGATCTAAAATATTTATGTGCCTCAAATTTTATTTATTTATTTATTTATTTAGGTACTGAGGATTGAACCCAGGGGCATTTAACCACTGAGCAACATCCCCAGTCCTTTTTTTCTTTTATTTTGAGACAAGGTCTCACTAAGTTGCTTAGGACTTCACTAAGTTGCTGAGGCTGGCTTTGACTTTGTGATCCTTTTGTCTCAGTTTCCCAAGCTGCTGGGATTAAAGGCATATGCCACTGCCCTGCTCATGTTACTCAAAATTTAAAAGAAACAAAAGAACATATAGTAAAATGTTTTGGTGTTACTCTTATTCACAGCCGAGCCTCTTCCCAAAGAGAACTGTTATCAGCTTAATATGTATCTATTAGGAATAAAGAATAGGAACAATGAATGTCTGTGTGCATAAATTTACTCTTTTCTATTACACACATTGCAAAATATTACATAATGTTTTGCACCTGTTGTTTTTAATCTAAAGCCTTTATTTTAGTAATTTTCCATATCTATGCTAAAGAGCTTCTTCAGTCTTTCTTTAACTGCATAGTTTTCCATTGTATTCATGTACCGTAATTTGACTGGTTCCCTATTTGTAGACAGTTGTCTTGTTTCCAATATTTTGCAATCTCAAATAATACTGTGATGAATAATTTTGCATGAAGGACTTTTTTTTTTTTAAAGAGAGGAGGACGGTGAGAGAGCGACAGAGAGAATCAATTTTTATTGAGTTTTTTCAATAAAAACTTTCTGTGCTCTGAAGCTTAGTTGTGTACGTGTGGGTGCTGGGATTTGAACCCATGTACTCATGCATGCCCGGCAAGTGCTGTAACTGCTGAGCCACCACCTCAGTCCTATGCATGAAGGCATTTTACATACATGTGTGGTACTATCTGTAAACCAAATCCCAGAGGTAAAATACTGAGTAAAAAGATATGTGCATTTGTAATTTGGTAGTGTCCTTGTAAGAGTTAATTCTCTCTCTCTCTCTCTCTCTCTCACACACACACACACACACGCACACACACACACACATGTTGGTGTAGAAGAAAATTAGGTCTGTTGGGAAAGCTCACAGCCACCAGTGTCCAAAGTTGACATTACCAGGAGAGGCAAGCTGGACTGGGCTACGCACAACTGAATACACTATGAAAGGTGTTTCAGGAATGGGCCCTGTGCTCATTCTGCCCTGTGTAGGGTGACTGGGTGGAAAAGACCCCCTTAACTCTGCAACAGGTAATGCTTCCTGGACTGGAAAATGTCCTCTTGGGACCAGAGCTCTGGTACAGCCTTTTGATACTAATGCTGCTGATAACAGCCAGAGGTCTTGTGTTCACCCAATGATCTAACTCCCTCCTGGTGAACCAGCTCTTTGCAGAATTACCAGAGGGAAAAGAAATAACAATAACCATAAGCTGGGGGAGGCGGAGAGCTGTGCAGGATACTCAGGAGTGAAAGAATCCTCTCTGCTCATCTAGGCAGCCCAACAGCCCTTCACAGAGGCTGCAATAACTCAGCTCCCACCAGAGGGTGAGAACACCTTTCTCCACGCTGCCATGGAAGCTATCCTGTGTCTTGATCTTTGATAATACAACAGTGAAACATGTAGTCTTAGGATAATTTGTTTAAATTTTTTCATTGTTATTTATACTGAGCATCTTTTCATATATTTTAAAATAATTCTTTTTTGATATGTCTGTTTACATTACATTTTATATTGAATTATTGGTCTTTTTTCTTATTGGTCTGTAGGCGATTTTTATCTATTATGCGTATTACAGAATTCCTACTTTTTCTTTATTTTAATTTTCCATGTAGATGAATTTATCACACTCCTGCATTTTATGTTATGTAGAAATATCTCCTATACTCTCAGATTACCTAAAACACAAAACAAACAAAAAGCTTGCCCTGTGTGGTTTCTTTCAGCACATTTGTATAGTATCTTCTTCCTTAACAGCAACAAATCTTTAATCTGCCCAATTTTCACTTTTCAACCTGTATGCTATTTTTGTGTTTAGAGAATGAGGAAGTGCATAAAAGTGACTCTTTTATGAAAATCTTGTTACCTTTCTTTTGCTTTTTCTTTCCTCTGTGTACTTTTGTAGGCCAACTATGTAGCAGTAAACGTTTGCCTTGTTCTCCTGTGGCTAGAAACCTTTAATAATCTCCATTTCCCAGAGACCTGGAACTCCTAACTTGTAGATACTTCTAGACTTCCATAAAAATCTATATAGACATTTTCCAACTACTACGAAATACTTTTATTTATCAATAATTTTTATTGAGGGCTGGAGTGGTTGCTCAGTGGTTAAAGCACTTGCCTGGCATGCACAAGGACCTGAGTTCAACGTACACAACTAAATGTCAAAGAAACAGAGGCCAGATGGAAAAATACATAAAAATTGATTCTGTCTTTCTCTCTCTCTCTCACTGTCCCTGTCTTTAAAAAAATAGTAATTTTTATTGAGTAATTCTTAATGAGTTTGAATCACCTTCAATTTATACTAGAATTACATGCTTTTATTTGAGTTGATAAATTTTTTCAATCACAAAAGGATAGGTGTCCAACAGTAATTTTTTTGTGTTTGTGTGGATGTAAGACCTACCTAAAACACTGATTCAAATTTATGTGAAAAAAATTGAAAATAGGACTGGCTAAAATATTAAAAGAACTATAGCTAACTTATCTTTTCAGAGACTGACAATTTACAAAAAACTTAATGTAGTTCTGTTATAGAGGTAGTCCAATAAATCAGTGAAACTGGATATAAACCCCAAAATTGAATTAATACATATACAGAAACTTTAATTGTGATGGAACTAGTATTGAAGGTTAATAAAAATTAGTGAGAAATGGTAAAGTTTTCAATAAATATTTGTAGAATTGATTTTACATATAGGAAAAAATGAAATAATGAATACTTCGTCACATTAGCAAAATACAAATTCCTGTTTAAAGACAAAATGAATTTCAAAACTATAGTGTATTGTAGAATGCCCTTCTTAATAGAGAACATGAAATAACAAATGACCTTCCTTAATATAATTAGACTATTTGAATTTTCCGTAATGATGGGAACCTATCCTTCATGAATGGCACACAGTTAAACTGCATTTATTGAAGCATTTATTATATACAAGTATTTATTACACACTCACTATATGCAAGGAATTAATCTGTGTGTTAGGGATATGGTAATTACCAGAGCACACAAAAGTCCCTCGTGAATCTGACCCTCTAGTTGTAGCACACAGACATACATAATAAACACAATACAGCAATAAGTTAAAAAAATGTTACATGAAAAAATATCAAGGTAAGGGAGATTTATAGCATTGGAGTGAAACTTTAAATAGGGTGTTCAAGATTGTCCATTTCTACTGGGTTAGAATTTTATTTCATTTTTGTTTCTCTCCTCTGAAACTGAAAGCTTAGATTGATTCCTGCTCACTTGGTATTGAGCTTCCTAGGAAATCTGTTCCCCCTAGATCTCAAAGATGATTTCCAGGGTCTGGAAATTACATCTAGATTGGATCTGATTTATCTAGATTGATCAAGTAAGCCTTCATAGTGTGGTGTATTAGTGCCTTATGGTTGAGGTCACCAATTACCACTAACTGAGTAGATAAGACAATAGAAATTTGTTGTATGAAGTTCTGGAGACCAGAGTCTAAAATCAAGCAGTGGTTAGCACCAATTCCCTCAGGATGTCCCAGGGGAGTCCACCGCAGGCCTCCCTCCCAGCTTCCAGTGGCTGCTGCCATCCTGGACTTAGCTTAACTTAAAATTGTATCACACAAATCTCCACTTCTGTCTTCCATCTGCATCTCCCTTTTCCCCGTGTATCTTCTTATAAGACATTTGTCAATGGATTAAGGGCTCACCGGGACAATCCAGGGCAATATAATTTAGAAATCCTTAATGACAACTTAAAAGGCTTCTTATACCCCCGACATCATAAAACCACGTTCACAGGTTCCTGATAGACTTTCTCTTATTTTTTGCAGAGGAGCAAAAGTCATCCCACCACAGGTGTCATCTGAGAGTTTGTTACTGTGGTGATAGGGTGATAATTCTTTGCCTGTAATAGTAAATGCTGGTAGCCAACAGCTGTTGCTAATTTGAAGACAAAAATAGCACTTTAAGTTTTACTCCTTTGTAAAATTTAGGTCAATTGAACACCAACCTGTGTCTCAGCCGCACACCAGTACTGGTACAAAAACTGTTCTCTATGAAGAGATAACATAACTTAGGAGTAAGCCTTTAAAAACTTACATAGCAACTTTACAGTGTCTTTGAAGCTAGTAATAATCACACACATAACAATAATAATGGGGCTTATGTTTTGATAATTTTTAGATTCGTTTTTCTAATAATTTCCTGTTTTTTAAAAAATATTGGTATGTGATGAATTAAAAAGAGAATTACACCTGACCCCTTGCCATAGAGAAGCAGTGGTATAGGTTACTGTTGATAATGCTATCTAGAATTTAATTATGTTTATCACATGACCCAAAACATTTCAGTGAGGAAACAGATATGCATCACCATGAGCTTTATATCATAAATAGATAACAGCTTAAATTGCTCACCTTAAAACACTTTAGCATTTGTGTTGTCTGTGTACCCAGCTATCCCAGGCTGAAGGATACCCTCTAGCTCACAAGCCACTATCCACGTGACTATAGATAGCTTACTTTGTCTCTCTGGTTTTCTTCTCTGTAATGTATATGCTTCTTTTTCTATGCATTCTGTTTAGCACCAAAATAAACAGTAAGACAAAGACTCTCTCCTTTAGGGGTTGGTTGGGGTAATAGACATTCTTTTCTAACATTTTGCTACAAAATTTTTCAAACACAGATCCCAGAATAGATTTTGCATGGAAAACTCATATTACCATGGCTTAGCTTTATCATGACATTTTTCCTGTTATGTTTTTCCCTCTCATTCTAATCTTCTTGATAATCATTAATCCACACATTTTCCACTCAAGATTACATTTTTGAAGCATTTCTTAAAAAATAGCAAATATTAGTAGACTTTGACTTAAATACTTCAACATGTTTATCACTAACCTTTCAATATTGGTATAATTTTCCTTTTATATAACATTTACACACAACAAAATAACAAATCTTAAGTATATGTTCTCTAAGAACTGACAAAGGCTTACATCTGTGAAACACAAACCACTACTACATCATAAAAGATTACCATCACTTCAGAGATATACATACCATAGATTAATTTTTTCCATTCCAGAAATGATAGAGATGAAATCATATCTTTTTTCATGCAAAGATTTTTTTTTAAATTCTGGCTTAGCATGATGACTTTGAGATTCATTCATGCTACTGCATGTGCTATTAGAATGACCATGTAAGAATATAAGTTCTCTATCCATGCTCCTATAGACAGACACCTCTACTCTCTCCAATTTGGGGGCATTATAAAGAAAATCACAAGAAACATGTCTGTACACATCACTCTGAACATTCGTTCTTATTTCACTTAATTTGTACTTCTATATTTTCATGTTCTCTTCTGAGTTAATTTTGTATATATTTCAAAGTAAGGGTAGAGATTATTTTTTTCAATATTAATAGGTTTTTCAGAACAGATTAATGTAAGAACTATCATGCTCCTTCCTTCTCTTTGAATTATCCTTGTGCTGATTTTAAACTTAACTGACCTTATGTGTAAGTTTCTTCACAGGCTTTCTAGTCTGTTCTGTTGATTCTATGTTTATTCTTAGATGAACATCAGTCTTTATTACTGTAGCTTTATAGTAAGTCCTACATCTTTGTTCTTTTACAAAATAACTTTTCTACTTTTGTAGATACTCTACCTTTTGGTATAAATTTGAGAATCAGATTAGTGATTTCAGAAAAAAAAAAGGCTCCTGGGTTTCTGACTGGAATTTCATTGACTCTATAAGTGTACTTGGAGAGAAATGACATCTTAAGAACACTGAGTTTCCATTCTGCAATTAAGATTATTTGATTATTTTTAAATTTCTAAAATTATACTTTTTATTTCTAGAATTTTCATTTGTTTTTTTCCCTAGATTTCTATTTTCATTCACTATAAGCATATTTCCTTTTACTTTATTGAGCACACTTTTAAGAAATGTATTCAAATACCTGTCAGCTACTTCCCATATCTGGCTCAATCATTTTTGAATCCATCCTTCCTTTTTCTTCAATCTTCTTATATCAAGTAGTTTTGGATTATTTCCTGTATATTTTCCAGGTTGAATTTAGAGGTTCTGGATATTACATGCTTCTTTAAAAAAAATTAATAGCTTTGGCTTGTTTCATTTTTGTAGGCAACTGAGATGGTCAGAGTCAATTTGTAGAGTGCCTTTTGGATTCTGACTTAAATCTCAGTTCAGTTCTTTCATTATCTAGTTTTCTTGGAGTTTGATGAATACATTTGTTATTCTATGTTCATAAGCCTGGGCAAAGTTTAAAACATAGAATTTGTATCTTCTCCTCTCTGGAATTCCCCAGCACCACCCTACTCTTTGAAGAATGTAATTGTCCCAACTCTGTCCTCTGGATTTTAGTCCTGAAAGGCTGTGTGTTTTCTGTTAGACGTTTACCTGCCTTATCTGACTCTGCCTGCCACCAACCCTAAGGCTAAAGACTATTAGAAATTTCTACTGTCATAACAGAATACCATAGATTTAATAATTTACAAAGAGAAGAGGTTTATTAACTCATGGTGTTAGAGATTGAAAGTCCCATATCTGATGGCCCTGTCAATTTGGTGTCTGAAGAAACTCTGATGATGGATGATATCATGGTGGGAGCATACCTGAGAGCAATCACAATGAGAGACATGAAGCAAGAGAATAGGAGGGGCCAGTCTCATGTTTTAGACTCTCTTGTGCAAATTCTTCAGGACATGACTTTCTTCTGAGGGCAGTGCCTCCCAGTGACCTAAAACTTCCCACTAGGCCCCACCCCTTAAAAGGTCCATGGCCTCCCACATAGCTACACTGACATGAAACTTTAATAGACATACTCAAACCATAGCAAAGAACTGTAGGAAGAACAGAAAGAAGAAGAGGAGCAGCAGGTCAAAGAAAGTTGTGAAATTCACTCAATCCCTTGTTTCTCACAAATGTCGACTTCCTTCAAGCCTCAGTTTACCTTACTGCTCCAGTGCTTTCAGGTACTTTGACGTGTCTTGTCCATAGTGTAAAGTTGTAGGACAGATCAGCTAGGAGCTTACCAGGCCTTACTAGAAGCATGGAAAAATGGAAAATTTAAAAGAGATTAGTAATTAGAACATATTGCTAAGATGAGGGCAGCATTTAACCCCAAGAAATAGCTCTTGGGGTGAAATTTTAATGGTCCTTTCACCTATGTAAATACTATGTCCAGCACCAGAAGGAATAACAGATATTACAACAAATGGTATGCAAATATTATTTTGCATAATTAGATATCAGGATATATTTTGGGGGTTGGCGTTGGGGGGTTCTGAAATAAGAAGCTAGGAAAGGAAGAAAGGTAACAGTAAAGTATAAGAAAAACTTAGCTGGGACTAATAGATAGGGTCTTCAGATAGAGAAGAAATTTGAAGTCAGGACTGTCTAATATTCAAGTTTAAGTTGTATCTCTGTTTTCATTTTAACCCTTCTTGTTATCCCAAACACGTAGTATATCCCACTAATGGCAAAAAAGAAGAAATAAAGTATTTCTACTCCTTACCTGATTACTATCCTATCGATTACATACTGCTTCCCTAGCAGGTATATTGTTTGAAGAAAAAAAATCATCAGTAAATTAACTTTAGGACAACAGCATTCTAGGAAGATTAATGGTATATAATTTACCTTTATGAAGGAAGCAAGCATCCAATAAATTAGAAAATGCATACCATCATCCAAGTAAATTGTTAAATATCCCAAGTGCTTACCTTATTGAGTATTTGACAAATGGATTTCACATTCATTCAATTACCTCAGTACTATTTTCACATTGCCTGCTCTGTTTGCTTAAACGTATGTGTCTCCACTAACACCATTACGTGCACTTAACTGTATTCATACTGTTTCACAGGGATACCAGGAAGAATGATCACATCAGAACCCTGAGTATGTCCTGATCTTGTGTTCTCATCTTCTGCTTTCAGATTTCCAGATTTCAATGATATTCTCATTTTCTCTACACATGATGCGAAGATTAGTTTTTTATACAAATAAATTCCTTCTACATATCCCACAACTCCATGTTTAGAAATATTGATTCCAAACAGTGATTAACTTTTCTTTTTTTTTTTTTAATTTTTATTTTTTGAACAGACTTACAAGATTTTAACAAATCAATATAAAATGTGTATAAAATGTGTAAATATTCTGGATATTGTAATTATCCCCAGGAGTGCCCCCCCAGTTACCCTCCCTTATCCCTCCCTTCCCTTTCCCTTTATAGCTCTAAAAAAAGTATTAGATTATAAAGCATTA
>PVKS010019265.1:0-38669 GCA_004027875.1 Aplodontia rufa
ATTATTTCTAATTGCTGAGTAAAATTCCATGGTATATATGTACCACAGTTTTTGGATCCATTCATCCAGTGAGGGACATCTGGGTTGTTTCCATAATTTAGCTATTGTAAATTGAGCTGCTATGAACATCCATTTCGCTGTGTCACTGTAGTGTGCTGATTCTAAATCCCCTGGAAAAATACCCAGGAGTGGAATCGCAGGATCATATGGTGGACTCATCCCTAGTTTTTTGAAGATTCTCCACACTGCTTTCCAGAGGGGCTGTACCAGTCTGCAGCTCTGCCAACAGTGTGCTAATGTGCCTTTCTCTCCACAATCCCTCTAGTACTTATTGTTGTTTATTTTCTTCATTTTTGCTAATCTGACTGGTGTGATATCTTAATGTAGTTTTCATTTGCATTTATCTGATTACTAGTGATTTAGAGCACTTTTCAAATTCATTTGGAACAATAAGAAACCTAGAATTGCCAAAACATTACTAAGCAAGAAAGATGAAACAGGCGGTTTTGCCATACCAGATCTAAAACTATACTATAAAGCTGTAGTAACAAAGACAGCATGGTACTGGTATCAAGATAGGAAAGAAGACCAATGGAATAGAATAGAAGACCGTGAAACAAACCCTCAAATCTTTAAACATCTGATTTTTGACAAAGGGGGACAAAATATTACATGGAGGAGAGACAGCCTCTTCAGCAAATGGTGCTGGACAAACTGGTCAGCCACTTGCAGAAAGTTGAAATTAGACCCATATCTTTCTCCTTGCACAAGAATGAAATCAAAATGGATCAAGGAGCTAGGAATTAAACCAGCTACCTTGCAACTGATGGAAGACATATTAGGTCCAATCCTTCAGCATTTGGGAGTAGGCAAAGACTTTCTCAACATGTCTCCTAAAGTGAAGGAAGTAAAGTCAAAAATCAGTGATTGGGATGCCATAAAGCTAAAAAGCTTTTGTACTGCCAAAGAAACAATCAAAAGAGTCAAGAGGTTTCCTACAGAAATGGAGAGAATCATAGGCTGTGATTCTTCTGACAGGGGTCTCATATCCAGAATCTACAAAATCCTCAAAACTGTCAACTACAAAAACACAAACAACCCAATCAATAAATGGGCCAAAGAGCTAAATAGAAACTTCTCAACACAGGACATTGATCAAGCCAATGAATACATGAGAAAGTGCTCTAAATCACTAGTAATCATCAGAGACGTGCAAATGAAAACTGCATTAAGATATCACCTGTGACTTATTTTTAAAACAGATGTGTCGCTTTCTCTTCTTCCTTCCTAATCTCTCCCACTCCCTAAACTCAGGGGAGACAGGATTACTTTTCCTCCCCATCCTATGCAGAGTTATCTGTCCTTGAGCGCATACCCAGCACAGGAAAGAACTAATTCAGACTTGGGGATGGCACCAGAAGATCTCAGAAATGACTGTCACCCAAATTAAGAAATGAATTTCAACTTTGGACAGAGAAGGCATGGAACATTCCCTTTGAGTCATCTCCTTAAAAACCACTTGTTCCCCCTGATGGGCAGAATCACAGTCTCTGGGACAGGAGTCCCCTGTGTGTCCCCTTTGCTAGCAAAGCAATGAAACTTCTTTTCCTTTTTCTCAAAAAACAAAAAACAAAACAAACATAAGAACCCTGTGGTTTACTGGTGTCTGTATTAGAAGTCCTATCTTAGAAATCTGTGCTGTACTTTTTTTTGAACAGTTGTTCCAATGATTCTCTTTTATTATTTAGTTTTGTTTTTTGGTACTGGGGATTGAATGCAGGGGTCACTAAGCCACATTCCCCAGGCCGTTTTTTGTGTTTTATTTTGAGACAGGGTCTCGCTAAATTCCTTAGGGCCTCACTAAATTGCTGAGGCACCTCATTAGAATGATTTTCATTTAAAATGGAACCAATCTTTTCTTTTTCCTACCCTTCAAAAAGAATAGTCAAAGACAGAGAAAGAGGAAAATTCTTGCCAGTGGAGATGCTCATATTCAGTTTTCAAATTATACTCATAATGTGGAGACAAGAAAGAATGGAAAGGAAGTGAATCATTTCAACTTTCTAAGGGGGAATAAGCTGTTTCAAAATTTGTTTTAAAAATAGGCTCCTTATTTTTCTGCGACTCCAAGGTTCTTGGTTTCAGGATGGATAGCATAGCCTGTTAGGCAGATTGGCTGATGGCTTCAAATTGTTTGGTTCATCAGCAAACCAGCATGAAATAATGCACATTTATTCTGCTCTGTTTTTATAGTTCACAAAAAGTTGTTCTGTGTTTATATCATATGTAAAAGGCATAGTTAAAGAAATGAAACTCTTGCATTCTGATTTGTTTATACATGAGGCGAAAAATCTCCTCAGTTCAGATTAGAATTAAGTTTTAACTCCTAATAATTTACGCAGAGTATAGGTAAGATGCAGATGATACAGTGGCTTCTTTGATTATCTTTATTCATTGTTACTCATTATAGAATATAAAATTGAAAAAGCTGTTCTTAGCTATATATTTAGATTACCAGTTAGAAGAAAGCGATATTTATATTTAGGAAATGTCTGTATTTTTCTAGGGAAGGTTTAAACTTGGCTTTATAATTTAGAACCATAATTCTATGTCTAGATGAAGCCAGAAGCTAGAGGTCATTTACATTTTTCCTCTTATCCAGACTAATCCTCTCTTCTTTCAAGTCAACAGCTGCACATTCTCTACAAATTCCACTTCTAAATCAGAAAGATACATATCAGAGGCATCATTGCATGTCAGAGTTTTTCCTTTAAATAAAGCATTTTCATCTTTCTTGTATCAGGTAAATTCCAAACCATATTAATATTCAAGTCAAATATTGGCAGCAAAAACACGCTTTGTCTTTACTTTGGATTTTCTATGCAAAATTTAGTGTTCAGTACTTTGTGAACACAGAGTTCATATTCAGACTTTCTTTGATGCTTCTTACTCCTATTATGTTTCAATGACCTGTGTCCTCTGTTCAGAGTTCATTTGCTCTTCTGGTTCCCTCATTGAGCCAGAACTGCCCCAGGTGGCAGCTGCTTCATTCATACTTCCTGACACCAAGGGTGCAGTCTGATGGATGTGGCCCTCACTCCACCGTGCTCGCCAGATGCTAGACGACCGTTCTGCCACCCTGTCCTCACCTTCCAAGTATTGCTTCCTTTCTGTTCACAAGACGGGTTCTAACCATTTCACTTCTCTTATTTGAAGTCTGTCCAGATTCTAGGAAGAAACCCAACAGGATTTGTTAGGGGTCACATGTTGTTGCTTTTTTTTTTTTTTAACATATTTCTAACTACATATATATTGACAAAGTTCCAGTTTTGTGGCCACAAATTTAACTTGCTACATTGTACATAAAGAGTGCTTATGAAAAAGTTTTAAAATATCTTCAGTATCCTTACTCATGAAGAGATTGAGAGCATTTATTTTAATCTTTGACATGGTTTTAACTGTGATACAAAGAATATCTCAAATAATATGTTTATATATGTGAACGTTTTCACCAATGGTTTATATTTAATTATTCTGGAACTCTTACGACTTCTTTGGTAAGCCACACCTTTTTTTTAACTTTTCACATTTTTTGTTGGCACATTTGAGTCGTATATAATGAAGGAAATTGTTTCATATTTGTACATGTACACAATATAACAACATAATTTGGCCAGTATCACTGCCCTAGCATCTCCCTCCTCCCTTCCCACACCCCATTCCTCTACTGATGTCCCTTTGATTTTCATGGGATCCACCCCTCCTTTCTTTTCTTTTTCCCCCTCTAGCTTCTGCATATGAGAGGAAACAGGACTCTTGAACCTTGACCTTCTGAGCTTGACTTATTTCACCTAACATAGTGGTCTCCAGTTCCATCCATTTTCCTGAAAATAACATAATTTCATTTTTCTGTATGGCTGAAACTCCATTGTGTATAGATATCACATTTTTTATATCTGTTCAATGGATGGACTCCTATGCTGGTTCTGTAGTTGAACTATTGTGAATTATGCTCTATAAACATGGGTATGCGTGTGTCATGCAGTATGATGTTTTTAATTCTTTAGGATAATTACCAAGGAGTGGTATAGCTGGGTCATTTGATGGTTCTGTGCCTATTCTTTTGAAGCACCTCCATGCCAATTTCCATAGTGGTTGTATTAATTTACAATCCCACCAACATTATAAAAGTGTTCCTATTTCTCTGCATTCTCTCCACCTATCAGGATGACTAACTTTTGTCCTTAATTCTATTTGTGTGATGAATTACATTTATTAATTTATATATGTTAAACCATCCTTTTATGCCTGGAATAAAACCACCTTGGTCATGATGTACAATCTTAATGTATCGTTTAACATAATTTGCTAATGTTTTCTTATTTTTGCATCTAGGCTCATCAGGGATATTGGTCTGTAGTTTTCTTTCCTTGATGTATCCTTTGGTCAACCCCATCTTAAATCTGAGGATAGACTGACAAAACTAAATAGATGTTTTTATCTCTGTAGGTCTTTTATGCCACTCTAGATCAAATCTACCATGGGAAGCATCCCCTAAGGAAGCCAACCACAGACATCCTCAAGGAAATACAGGAGAAATTTTATGGCTTACCCTATGTTCCAAATACTGTGAGTCCAGCATTTTGATCCCATTTGGTGCCATTGACTGACTTTGCTGCTGTTTCTGTAGGTTGTGGTCACCTTCCCTCTTTTTTTTTCTTTTCTTTTTTTTAAGAGAGAGAGTGAAAGAGAGAATCAGTTATTTAGTTTTTCATCTCATTTTCATTGCTCCGACACTTAGTAGTATATTTGGTGCTGGAGTTTGAACCCAGGTCCTTGCGCCTGCCAGGCAAGTACTGTAATCACTGAGCCACCACTCCAGCCCTCACCTTCCCTCTTAAGGACTTGAAATCCCCGCATTTATGTTGAGGTTTCACATGGGGTAGATGCTAGGAATTCCCAGGCTCATTTAATCCTTCATCCATCCGTTTGCATATCTTTATTGTGGTGACTTTCCAGATTCTTGGGAATGTTGGTGTTTAAAAGGCCATTGTAGTTACTCAATAACCTTTGTTTTAGTTGTTTTTTTAAATAATGAGAAAAACAGTGATATAAGATGAACATGATTATCAATCCTTAAATATTTTCATTGCAAAGAGAATTAACATTTATTGACTGCCTTATGTTGTACCAGGGATTATAATGGATGCTTTATATCCTATCAGTTAGTTCCCTGTTAGGATGGAGAGTTAGATTATTTTTACTATTTGTGGAGGGCTAGGTGCCTAGTTCTACCTAATTTCTTTGGAAAAAGACGTAAAACTTGAAACCAACCCTTATTTTAGGTAGTTTCCCTATATTTGGTGTTCATATTCAGGCTTTTGTACATTGTCTTATCTATGGTCATTTAGATAATAAATGATTATGTTGGGGTTGAAATCCAGTCTCAAAATTTTTGCATTAAGCAAAGCTTCCTATAGGGAAATCAGACGTGTTTCAAAGAATATTGCATAGTGCAGTTAGTAGTGTGTCTGACTTACATTACCCAGGACTGTCTTAGTTACAAGCGATAGAAATCCAGCTTATACTGGCTTAAGCAGAGGAATAAATTTATTGTATCTTGTCACTGGAAGGTACAGTAACCAAACTGGATCTAAATATTGGAAATGTTTCTTTTTCCATTTGTCAGCTCTGTTCTTCTCCGAGTTCTTCGCATTTAAGCAGATGCGTCTGATAGGTGGTGTGATGGCTACCAGTAGGTCTAGGTTTATCTCCTTCTGGCTTAGGTAGTCTAATAGACGGCTAATTTGAAAATACTTTATAAACTTTAAAATTCAGAAGGAAGGAATATCAGTTGGTTTTATTTTTCATATGATTACATACTAGAATGTTCAGCTAATCACTAAACTGGAATTGTCTATTGAACTGTCGGTTCCTAACATTCAAACATGCATGGGAATAGTTTATATTTACCAGAAAAGTAATGGGGTATAGCCCAGTGGGAGAGCACTTGCCTACTAAAGGGGTAATGGGAGAGCACTTGCCTACTATAGGAGCTAGGGCATAGCCCAGTGGGAGAGCACTTGCCTACTATAGGGGCTAGGGCATAGCCCAGTGGGAGAGCACTTGCCTACTATAGGGGCTAGGGCATAGCCCAGTGGGAGAGCACTTGCCTACTATAGGGGCTAGGGTATAGCCCAGTGGGAGAGCACTTGCCTACTATAGGAGCTAGGGTATAGCCCAGTGGGAGAGCACTTGCCTACTTGTGCTGCAAGTCCTTTGGTTCCATCCCCAGCGCTAGAAAAAACAAAAAAACAAAAAAGAAACCAACCATAAAGAAACAACAGCAAATATAGCTGTAGGAATTTAGACAGGATAACACAGCTGTGTGAGGGTGTATAATGGAACAGAAACAAGAGCCCAAAAGCAGATTCAAAACATTTATCCATTCTTGACTGTTAACTGGGTTGAGGACTTTGATCTATGGGAAAAAGAGGATTATCAACACCCTCAATTTTAAAATGGTGCTATAGAAACTGGAAGTACGGATGGAAAACATGAAAACTGGATATCTGTCTCATACTCCACATAAAAAGTAAAATGGGTCAAAGATCCAAATATAGGAAATAGAGTTTTAAATTTCTAGAAAGTAATGAAAAAGAGTGTCTCTAAGATAGTATTTTATGCACTAATAATAAAGCAGATGACTGACACATTTAGCTATGTTAAAATTTAAAAATGAAGTCAAATATATTAAACTGAAAATCGGCAAAAGCAGGTAAAAATTGTGAAATGAAAGCTACAAAGTGAAGTAGATATTTCAACTTGTATTTCTATCTATGCATTTTTTTTATTTTTTGTTTTTAAAGTTTTTGTTTGCCATCATGGAAAAGAGTATTTTTAAAGTTCTTTGGGCAAAAGACTTGGACATGTAATAAATCGTACAAAGTGTTCTCAGTATTAATCAAGGAATGCTAATTACAACCACATTATGATACAATTTTATTCTTACCAGTTTAACCAAAAATAAAATAGTTGAAGATAATCAAATGTTGGCAAGAATATAGAGTCATTGGAGCTCTTACACACTGCAGGTGCAAATGCAAATTGGTACAACCACTTTGGACATCAGTGTGACCATATCTTTTTATACTGAGTGTGGATATACCCTATGGCCCAATAGTTCAACTCCTGTATATATAACTTAGGGGACATGTTAAACTTTTTCTGTCAGGTGTACTTTTTATACCATGTGTTGAAAATAGGAAGGTTTATAACAATTTGTAGTAAATGGTTAAAAAAAAAAAAGGAACTCTCACAGTGGCACATGCCTATAATCTCAGTGGCTCAGGAGGGCGAGGTAGAAGGATTGTAAGTTCAAAGCCAGCCTCAGCAATTTAGCAAGGCCCTAAACAACTTAGGAAGACCCTCTCTCAAAATAAAAAAATAAAAGGGATGTGACTCAGTGGTTAAATAACGCCCCTGGTTTCAATCCTGGGTACCAAAATAGTAAATACATAAATAGAGCAGGGGTTGGGGCAAGGAAGGAAGAAAGGGAGGAAGAACCCAAGTAATCATCCACTAGACTACTATATAGTGGTTGAAATTGAGGGACATAGGTGATGAACCTATGTGAAGGCAAAGTAAAAGTAAGTGAATTTCTTAGGATCAAAGTAAGTAATACATTTATAGAAAGTTCAAAATTATGCAAAACTGGGCAGTCCTTTGTCATAGGTATAAAAGAACACTAACCCCAGAATTCAGATAGTGCATACCTCTGGCCAAGGAATGGACCCATAGAAGTCTTAGCAATATGTTATTTTTTAAACTGATTAGTGGATAATGTTGCTGCCTTTGTCATTCTACTTTAGTAGAGATAAATTCTTGATACATAGGAAATGTTTCTAAGTAGTAAAACCTGGCTTTGGCTGTAGTGTATAGGGTAAAGAGTGGACTTGGGGAGACCTGTTGGGGGTTCTTGTGAGCCTTGGCAAAGCTGACAGTGGTTCGAGCTAGCACAGCAGCCATGGAGAAGGGAGGGAAGAAAGGACTTGAGGATGGTGCAGAAGGTGGAGTTCATGAGGCCAGAGAAGGCCTGTTGCACAGACTGGGGTGCTGAGCAGCACCAAGGGCGGTAGAATGGTGGTTGGGGCATTGTATAGCCAGTGCAGAGGATGTGTTGGGACCCTCGTTTTTAGTTTCCAAGGAGAGACTCCTTCGCTGTGAAAGATTCATGAGGAAGAGGTACCTTTTGTGTTTTCATCAGACTTCCGTGTTCTTCCTCCCTGGCCTGTGTGGTGACCTGCATCTGTTCATGTTGTGCCACAAGCACTTGTGGAGGTGTAGTACTCCCTGGGCACGGTGACCACTGGACACTGGGAGGGTAAACGAAAGGAAGAGGAAGTCTGGGAACACTGGAGGGGTAGTTCGAAGGTCAAGAAGGCCATTAGACCAGACATGGGTATTTGATAGGTTGGGAGGTAGTGGTGGGGAATGACATCCGCTGCTTGAATGGGGACATTATGGAACTGGGGATGGCAGTGAGTGAAACATGGTGTCCAGGAGAGGTAGCTGCTTCCTACGGTGCAGAGATCATGAATTGAGTTTGGTGTGACTGTAGATCAGTGGGTCTGAATCCCAGGAAACAGTTGGAGGCGGTTTTGAGTCATTATCTAGAAAGGGTACAAGAAGCTGTGGTAATAGATGGTACTGAACAGTGTCCTAGGTGGGACTAGGAGATAGTACCAAGGAATATACAATCCATGAGGGGATAGGAGCATCTGTCAAAGGTCATATACTGACCCAATCATTATGATTGGGAGTGATCTTCTCATTGGAGCAGTCTTTTTTCAACAATCAGCAAAAATCAAAATTTTAAACACACTATTTTCTGTTTCCTCTGCTATATTGAGAACAATATAATGTTCTGCTCTTTTTGCTTATAGTTACTTCATTATCCTATTTTTATTTCTTTCCACATTTTTATTGGTACATTATAGTTGTACATAAAGATGGGATTTGTTATGGATTCATACATCTATTATTTTAAGGCTACCTTGACTGCAGTAGTTTGAAATATTGTTTATAGAACATTTGTTTTGAATGTGTGTTCTGAGTTCCCAAATAACAGACTAATAAATGAGCTCCGACTGTACAATTTATGTGTAATTTAAGGGCTTCCCATATTGAAATTGCTTGATTTTTGGAGCAGATTCCTAAGCTGACATTGTTGTGGCAATGATTATATGGGCAAAGGAGAGTAACTGCTAATTTACCAGTTGGAAGATGGAGTGCAGCCAGTGTAAAGCCAGATGTTTATATTGTGTGTGCGTTCCAGAGTAACTTCCAAACAGCCTCGCTGACCATGTGGAAAGATGGGGGTGGGAGATGAGATTAGTATTCACTTTACTGTGTGAGTGTTGTTTTTTAATAATCTCAAATAGAAGAAAAATGTAAGCATCCACCAGAAGAAAATGGTACTGTTATTCATAAGTTGTGTGTGTGTAATTTAAGGCTTTGATTTATTATCTTTGAGTTTTTTTCCTATTCAGTCAATAGTCAATTTTTAAGAGCTGCTTTGTTCAAAAAATTGTGTGTATCTGTGTTTTCTCTGTGTGTACACACACACACACACACGCACACGCACACACACATAGCCAGGGACAGAGAAATGCATGAAGATAGCTAATGTTTGAGCATTCATGCATATTAACAGTTGTTATATCTTTAATTCTGAGTGTTTAAAACTTTTCATAGATAACTTCACAATTGTATTATTTATTTTTTATTTTGTAATTTCTTCGGCATTGCTAAAGATTCAACCCAGGACCTAGCATGCTAAGCAAGTGCTCTACCACTGAGCTACTGTCTAGCTCTCAATTTCACAATTTTAGCTGAAATAATAAGAAAGTGTATCATCGCTTATTGACCTTATATAGCATCAAATATTATTGATTTTATTTTAAAACTTTAATTTTAGAATAATAGATAAAACATGAAGATAGTTATCTATTAAACAAGTTAATATCTATTAAATAATAATTTTCTATTAAATGAATTTTTCCTTGATTAAAAGGGCAATCAGATTTTTTTCCAATGCATTATTTTAGACCCTGGTAAGAGAAACCATGTTCACACAGTTGAGTGGAGGATGTCTCTTTATATAGTCATCAGAGGTCTGCTTTTGACCTTTGTTATTCTTATCTCACACTTGTCCAGATGTTGGTTTAAAGAAGGGCGTAGAGGTCTCCTTTAATATCCACAAACATATTGCCCATTAACAATGGGACAAGAACCTCAGTGTAGTTAAATGTTAACTATTCTCTCTCTCCAGAGAATATTCAACTTAAATTATTTGTAAAAACACTATTCCTTGGGCTGGAACGGTGGTGGAGCAGTGGCTCAGTGGTTACAGTGCTTGTGTGGCATGCACAAGTACGAGGGTTTGAACCCCAGCACCCATGTACACAACTAAGTATCTGAGCAATGAAGGCCATGTGAATAACTCAATAAAAATTGATTTTCTCTCTCTCTTCCTCCCTCTCCTTGCCCCCTCTTTCGCTGTCCTTCTCTGTTTAAAAAAACAAAACAAAACAAAACAAAAAAACCACTATTCCTTCTCCTTAAGTTTTTCCTGGAGAAGTATTTCCATTTCCTTCTATTCTTGTTCCCTGGCCTCCTGCAAATGGAAAATCTTTGATGGGGTGAAGCACCTCCCAGGTTGACCTATCTTGAAGTATTGGTTGTCACTAAGCAAATGTTAGATTAAAGAAAACGATATTTATTTTTGTTTTTCTTTATCTTAAGTACAAAGACCATCTGGGGTATATCTAGAAACACCTAAGTGGTTAATTGCATTTTAAATTCCTTTCCTCTTTGGCTGTGTAAACAACTGAGAAAATATTTACCTTCTCTGTCATGCTAGATTTATTTATGACTTTGTAACTAAAACACAGAAGTGTTATAAATTGAAATCTTTAATCTCATGATTGACTCATTTTCTAAAAATTTGTATGGTTTTAGTTTGTGAGACAGCTGCAAATCTAGATTTCACCAATTTAGTCATAAGGAAATCGTATGACTACCCGGGTTGTTTTTATAGTATAGGCCTTTAAGCCAACTCACCAACTTTCATTTTTATCTTGGTTTTCATGAGTAGTGTTATGCTTTTTATTTGGTCTGAAATTTGACATGGGTTGAATATAATAAACTGAAAATCCAGAATATTAGTTCTTTCTTTCCAGGTTAAATTTTTATATTTTAAACGATGCACATGTGTCTTTTAGATTTAGGATGTTTACATTTCAGGAAGACTGTCTCTGCTATTTTCTAAGGTAAATCATATTTCTTCTCATCCACATGGAATGTGAGCAGGACAGAGGGCTCTCCCTGTTACTCATGGGGTAATGGATGCCCAGAGGGGCTCCTTTTGGTGCCTGTTCACCTCTATGCCTTATCACCAGCAGGGCCTCCAAAGATAACATTAGCGCCATTGGAAGGTTGCAGTTGAGGGTATTAATTTTAAATTTTTATTGCATTTTGAGTAATATATGCATGTTGTCAAAAATTCATCAAGTATAAAAGGATTTACAGTGTTGTTTCCTTCCTACCCTGATCCTCCTGACTCTCAGTCCCTTTCCCTGAGAGCAGCCTGGGTGACTGTTTGCTGCACACTGATTTAAAGATAGAATTACCTCTGTTAAATATAAAGATATAAAATTTGCAGTTCTCTGCCACTTCCTTTCCTTACTGCTTTCATGCTCTTTCTCCCTGATGGGTGGATTCCAGACTGGAAATTTTCAATCTTCCCCTAAGGAGGAAGTCCAAGCAACTACTAGTGAGGGAGCGAGAGTCATTCTGAATCCTAATTTGATTATGATTCCCTTCCCCTTAATATCCTTCCATTGCTTTCGTTGCACTTAATCTGAAGGCCAGAGCTCTCTGCCCTCGCACAAGTTCCTGCATGGTCTGATCACCTTAGCTACATCCAGGTGTACGCACCCTGCATCCTTTGGCAACGAGTCCCCAATGCACATGTCCCCTTTGCCTGGAGAACTAGCTCTCTTTCCTGCTCACTTTGCCTCAGCACCAGGACCCTTTCCCTCAGATCAGTCATGTTCCCAGCCAGAGTAAAATTTTAGCTGGAGTGGAATTCACACAGAAGGACTGATTTCCGATTTGTTCATTGTTTGCCCTGCAGTTACTTATCACTGTAGGTATCCAATAAATATTGATTGGAGATTGGAGATTTTTTTTACCTTTTTATTGAGGTATAAATTACATAAAGTATACAAGTCCTTGGATTTTTAGAAATGTACTTACCTGTGCAATCACCACCAAATCAAGACTTGATTGTAGTGTCTCAGAGGCTCCTGCAGCCAACCACCTCTCAGTCAAATCAGTTTGTCCGCAAGTGTTGGAGTTTACACCTGGAGTGTTCCTAAAAGGCTCATGTGTTGAAGACTTGATGCTCACTGCAGCAGTGTTCAGAACTGACTTGGGTAAGACTAGTTTCAGTGGAGTGGTGGATGGAACAGAGATTGAGTAAAGTGGGTAAAGAGAAGTTGGAGGGCAAGAAATTGGAGACAGTGAGAATAGGAAACTGGTGTTTTCCTGCAAGAAGAGGAGAGAAATTGGACTCAAAGAGAGTACAAGGATAGAGATATTTTGGGGGAGGTTTTTTTGTTTGATTGATTTCATTTTTTTTTAAAGAGAGGGAGGGAGGGAGAGACAGAAAGAATCAATTTTATTTTAGTTTTTCATGTGGCCTTTGTTGCTCTGACACATCGTTGTGTATGTGGTGCTGGGGTTCAAACTAGTATACTCATGCATTTCAGGCAAGCGCAGTAACCGCTGAGCCTCTCACTGCTCCAGCCCTTCATTTTATTTATTTTTATTTATTTTTTTTTTAAAGAGAGAAAGACAAAGAGAGAGAGAAAGAGACAGAGATAATCAATTTTTTATTATTTTTCACATGGCTTTCGTTGCTCTGACATTAGTTGTGTACATGGGTGCTGGGGTTTGAACCCATGTACTCTGTGCATGCTGGGCAAGCGCTGTAACCACTGAGCCACCGCTCTAGCCCCCCTCATTTTATTTTATTTTTTTTAGAGAGAGGGACAGTGAGAGACAGAGAAAGAGAGAAACAACTTTAGTTTTTCACATGGCCTTAGTTGCTCCAACACTTAGTTGTGTACGTGGTGCTGGGGTTTGAACCCGGGTCCTTGTGCTTGCCAGGCAAGCGCCGAAACCGCTGAGCCGCCGCTCCAGCCCCGTCATTTTATTTTTAATAAGAGGAATAATAGCATATGCAGTCTAATGGGAAAAATCTATAAAGCCTGAAAATACTGATGATTCAGGAGAGAAGGGGGAAATCACTAGAGTTGGTGAGAGAAAATCTGTGTACATCTATAGGGGTTAGTGTTTGAAGGGAGCAAAGACACAGGCGATGATGGAAGTGATGGTGGAAATTTGCTTCAGAGGGCTTCATTCACTGGGAGAGAAAGAGTCATTACCCATGCGTGCCAATGGGACAGTAATGCTGGTGTCTGAAAGTGAGAAGCACACAGGGGCAGGAGTCAGGGGCGTGGAGCTGGGAGGTGGGATTGTGGCCAGCAGGAAGGGCTGCCTTTGAGGGCAGAACCGCGGATATTGAAAGGAGAGCCATGAGACTGGTTATAGCCACGCAGGTGTAGGTGTCGAGCTTTAACCAGAGCTGTGGTTTTTGTGCAGTGAGTATAGCGACACAGGGGGTGCAACAGGACAGTTGTGTAAAATTATTGTCATCCTGACAGTGGGATTTAATTGCATAAAGAGGCTGTTGCACACATGAGAGAGCCCAGGCATGGTGAACATTTGGTTGTGGATTTTGAGGTCCCACTGCTGCTTAAGATAAGGTCAGCTGAAAAGCTACACAGGAATTGATGGTTGAGGAAAAGAGTGCTGAAGTTGCTATTATGAGAGGGTTTCATGTACAGAAATGACTAAGTCTAGGTTTTGACCTTGGAAATGAAGAGAGGCTGGATTTGGGCCAAGGACAGTACCACTAAAGGAAAGCAGGTCAATGAATCAGGGGGCCAGGATAGATTAGTTTCCTACTGCTGTAGCAAATTATTATAAACTCAGTGACTGAAAATAGCAGAAAAATTTATTCTCTTATAGCTCTGGAGGCCAGAAGTTCACAATGAGTATGAAGGGGCAAAAATCAATGCGTCAGCATGGCTGGTTCTTTCTGGGGGGCTCAGGGGAAAGCCCTTCCCTTGCCTCTTCTATCTAGAAGCTTCTGGTACCTTATCCTGGCCACAAACCTCCAGTCTCTGTGTCCCTGTCACATCGCTTCCCTCTCTGATCTTCTTGCCTCCTGCTTATAAGAACTCCCGTGATTATATTCAAGGCCTACCCAGATAATCTGGGATAATCTCCTTTTCTCAAAGTCTTTATCATAATTGCATCTGCACAATCCATTTTCCTATCAGGTGACATTCATAGGTTCTGGGGATTAAGATGCAGGCATCTTTGGGGGAAGAGCATTATTTTTTCTCTCATGTAGGGCATTTGAAAGATTAGCTGTGGAGGCATTGATATCAGCAAGATTAGAACAGGAATAGGACTGGTGAAAGTGAAATCAAACAAGTAAAAAATGGCCAAAGAACAAATGAGACTAACTGATGAACCCACTGATGACCGCAGAAGAGTTGACACAGTCCGTGGTCAGAGAAATGAAGAGTTGGAGTATTCTTGAGAAGGGGAAAGGAAGGGTGGAAAGAACATGGCTGCTTCTCTTCCAGACCATGGATGGGTGAGATTTAGGGAGAAAGCAATCATCTTTTGAAAAGATTGTAAGGATAGTCAAGTTTTCAGTGGGGGCCCAAGTTTATGATAGAACAAAAGAGTAAAGGCAATGTGTAGAGAAGACAGATGAAGATGAAATTTCACATGATTTTGGTGATGACAATTTGAGAAAGCTCAGTAGAAGATGGGGGAGAAGAACGAAGAGGACAGAAAATGGAATACAGAGTGTTTGGGGGAGACTAGTGCTACCTGTGGTCATTGATGTCAGCAGGGTGGATGGTCTCAAGGCCAGTGATTTGTCACGGTGGGCTTGGGGAGAGTGGAAAGCCTCAGCAGAACACCTGGAGCTCTGGGAACCTCAACTCGTCACTGGCAACAAAAGCTGGTGTAGGGTTAGTCTCACTCAGAGTGCATAGGAGTGGGCTGAGGCCAACTCAAGATCCACCATACTGTAGAAATTGGAAGTCCAAAAGCAGAGCACGGAACATGATGCTTTTTGTATATTAGCTTGCAAAGGAAAGCACATCTTTCTGTCCTTGTAGTTGTTTCTGATACTCTGGCTGATGGCAGAGGCCAGGTTGCACATTTAGTTTCGTGCTCAAGCTAAGGAGCTTTGCCTAGCTTTCTAAACTTTGGAGTTGTGTTATAGGGACAGAGCAGTGAATATTACTTAGTTTATTTAAGATGTCAAAGTCAGCATTGGCATACATATTGCCTGATGTTAGGACTGGAGTTTCCCAGTACTACTAATTAACTGTCATGAAATAAATTACAGATGGACTAAACACGGGGAAGAAGTAAGACCTTAAAAATGGCTTAAAATCACAGGCAACCCAGTTGGTTTTAAAATTTAAAGAATTTAAAGAATCATTATGACAAATGTTATTGTTGGTTAAAGAGCTCATATGAATAAAACAATGACAATAGAAGAAAAAAAAATTTTTTTAATCTCAGCATTCCCCCATGGGACAATGGACAAAGAACATAAGAAAGTCAGTACCAAAAGAGGAAAATGTAAACGATTAATGTTTAAATTTTTTTATTTTCGTAGCACTCAAAATATGCAAATAAGAATAACAGTGAAATGACATATTCATTTATCAAATTAGTAAATGTTTTATAAAAGGACGGCAGTGTTAATATACTGCGATATTTTTATATTTCTTCATAGGAAGATAAACAGCTTTGGCAGTGGGGGATGAGGAACCTAACAAGTTTATGTACCCCTTAAGCTAGTAATGTCAGCTTTGGGCATTTATTCTAAAGAAATAAATAGAAATCCAAATTAAGCTTTATACTTGATTATCAACATGTGTACAAAAAATTGGTAAGAGTCCAACGCTGAAAGTAAGGTAAACTATGTCACGTTCACATGGTTGTTCTGAGGCCTACTCCATAACAGTCCACCTCGCCTGTCTCTGGCACATGGCAGAATTTTGCACTTCCTTTCTCCATGCAATTAGTTGTGGCCCTGTGACTCAATTTGACCAAAGAATTGTGAGCAGAAGAAATATTTATCATTGCTACTGTACTGTCTGCATCTCCTCCCCTTGGTCCATCAACCAATGGTATTCTGGACAGTGGAGACTCTGATGGCATGGACAGTTACATGCTGATCACATGGGAAGAACCTGGTGACCTGAGATGGACTGGTTGTATGCTCAAGAAGCAAACACGCAGATTCTAGAATTCCTGTTGTTGCATTGTAACTTGGCATAGCCTCACTAATGTAATCTGCATGATGAAAGAGTATGCAACAGTTAATGTTTACAAAGAATTCCTAAAATAAATTATGTGAAAAATGATTTAAGCTACGCAGTCGGTGGTGTTTTGTGAAAGCAAGTCAGTCTAAGGCATGAAGTTTAAATTTTGTTCATCCAACATTTTTCAAGAACCTTAGTGGTTGGTGCCATGCACAGAGTGGATGTTATCCTTGGTCCTCATCTGCATGCCAACACATGGACTTCCTTTCACCTCTAGTGTGTTTTCCCAAGCTCCTCTCGTATTTGAAATTAGTTTTCACATTCTCTCCACTTGACCTTATTCTCTTGGGCCCAACTCTCATTTAAGGTTCTGTATCCATTTTCAGTATTAATAGAAGGACTGCAGATAGCCCCAAAGATGCATAATTCTTTGTGCACTTGACAATTTTAACTTTCAAATAAATTCCTAAAAGTGGAACTGCTCAGCTAAAAGATGCCCAGCTTAGATCCAAAATATATTGCAAAGTTACAATCCAAGTCTTATTCCCGTGACAGTCCTAGTTTCTGATCTTAATTTTTGTCAATACTATAACCTATTTTTGCTTCTAATTCTTTTATTACTAGCAAATCAACATCTTTCTCTATGTTCTCCCCATCTTTTTATATGAAACATGTCATATTCCATGATTCTATGGATTTTCCTTTTGGTATTGATTTTTTTTAAGAAATATTAATGTTTTATCCTTTTTGTTATATTTCCCCATTTTGTTATTTATCTTTTGTGACTTTATTAATATTGAAAAAATGATTTTGATTGATTTGCTTGTTTATCATTGGCATCAAAGCTATCAGATTTTGTTTTCTATCATGCTTAACCCAAGATTTTTAAAATATTTGCACAGATTTTCTTCTTGGACTCTTATGATTTTATTTCTACTTTAAAATCTTTGTTTATTTAAATTTATTTTGGTGTTAGCTTTTTTCATGGGTCTTTGAGTAACCATCCTTTCCCCGTGCATTTGAGAAAGTTGGCTCTGTCAGATGTTGAGTTCTCTCCCACCACAAGGCTTGCTTTCTCTTTGGCCTGCCATTCCAGGGTTTGTTACCCAAGCTGAATGGTCACATGTGGCATTTTGGTTAGGGTTGTTTCCATTACAGATGCCTTTGCTCCACTATCCCATTAACTCGTCTATTCCTTTCACTCTTATCATGTTCTTTTTAGAAATCCCTCATACGTCTTGTTAAATATTTTCATTTCCTGATTTTTTTTTTTGCCATTTTGAATGGAAAATTCATCTCTCCTTCCCGCTAGTGAGCATTAATATGTAATAAAGTTGTTATAGTTTGTTGGTTCTTTGGCAGTCTTTTTAATTTTTATAATCTTTTTTTAAAAGAGAGAGGGACAGTGAGAGAGAGAGACAGAGAGAATCAATTTTTATTGAGTTTTTCACGTGGCTTTCGTTGCTCTGACACTTAGTTGTGTACTTAGGTGCTGGGATTTGAACCCATGTACTTGTGCATGCTGGGCAAGTGCCGTTAACTGCTGAGCCACCGCTCCAGCCCCAATTTTCACAATTATTAAAGCACACATTAGTGAGATTCACTCATTAGTCACTCACGGTATTTCCATACATGCTTACATCATCCAGGGATCATATCCATCTGTACTTCTTCCCTCAACCTACCCCTGACCCTACTGGTTCCCTTCCCACTCCCTGAAAATCCCTCTTCTACGTTCAGGCTATTTCTTTTTAGTTTCCACTAAAAAGAGACCATATGCAGTACTTGTCTTTCCATGTCTGGTTTATTTCTCTTAACACAGTGCCCTTAAGTTCCATCCACTTTCCGTAAATGATAGGATTTCATTCTTTATGGCTGTGTGCATCTCCCTGATTTCTTTATCCATTCATCTGTAGTTGGGCACCTAGACTGATTCCTAACTTAGATATTGCAAATAGTGCCACGGTAACATTGGTAACATAGATGTCTCTTTTGTACGCTAGCTTCATTTCCTTTGTGTTTGTACCCAGGAGTGAGATCACAGGATCACATGGTTCTATGTTTAGTCTGTGGAGGAAGCTCCATGATGTTTTCCATAGCGACCGTGTTTTAGTCAGCTTTTCCACTGCTGTCACTAAAAGACCCAACAAGAACAATTTTAGGAGGAAAGGTTTATTTAGGGACTCATGGTTTCAGAGGTCTTAGTCCACAGAAGGCCCACTCCATTCCTTAGGGCTCAAGGCATGGATGCAGGAAGCAGAAGGAATGGATGCAGGGCAGAAGGCATGGATGCAGGAAGCAGAAAGAGAAACTCCATGCCAGGTACAAAATATATAGCCCAAAGGCACACCCCCAATGACCCACCTCCTTCAGCCACACCCTACCAGCATTCAGTTAGCAGTTAAGGCTCTTCTAACCCAATCATTTCACCTCAGCCTTCACGTGGTCACACACAGGCTTGTGGGGGACACCTTTCATCCAGAACGTTAGCAGGCTACATTAACTTACATTCCCACCAATAGTGGGTAAGCGTCCCTTTTTCTCCATGTCCTTAGTGGCTGATAATGAACACCTACCATTTTGCCACTTAGGGCTTTCCTAGGTATAGAGTTCTAAAAACAGTTGTAAGTAATACTTTTGCTGCCCTTTCCAGCATTTACACGTTTCCATTTGTCCTCACTGGTTCCATAGTTTGAAATTTGAAAATAATGCTAAACAGTAATGGAGAAAGTGAACATCCTTGTTTTCTTTATGGTTTCGATGGGATGTTTGTGGTTTGATCTATTATTTGAAAGAGGGTTAGTTTGTGTATTTGAGAGAAGAACAGATTTCACGTAAAGAGTAGCATGTTTGAATTCCAAAGACGGGAGCATGAAAGTTGTGTGAAGGTAGGTGAAAGCTGCTTTCGGGCAATTACAGCATAAGCAGAGGAGGATGAGCTCGTACAAGGAGGATGAGCTGAATTAGACACAGTGGGTGATACAGGAGAAATAGAGTGTGGAGCTCTAGAATCGTGTGGCCTAGGTTGGGTCTTGTGTACCAGATCTTTGTCTATAAGATGTTGATGTCTAACCTGTAGATCTGTGATGAAGATCAGATGAAATAACAGAGGTCAAAAGTACTTAGCCCAATGCCTGGTGCATGGTAAACAGGAGACAACTGTTAGGTATTATTATTATTGGTAATATAATAAATGATGCAGAGCTTGAAAGGGGAATTTAAATGATAGAGTAGTTTGTACTAGTGTCTTTGACGCATCTTAATTTGCAATATGTCTATGTAATAATTATGAAAGAGTGCCTGCTTAGTTGCTCTCTTCAACGTACATTCTCTTCAGAGCCCTAACTTCATGTAATGCAATCTTTCTTTTCACATGTGTATGTTTTTCTGTGTCCCGGGGAAGCTTTGAAATACTTGGTGATTTATGGAGAATGAAAAGTGAACTAAGCTTTCTCAGAACATTTAGAAAAACTCAGACACTTAAAAGCCAAAATCAAACAGCATTTGAAATGATTTATACAATTACAGCAGTAACTTTTTTCCACTTAAGCCAAAGTATAGTCTAAACAATCCTTTCACCCCGCTGAGTCCTTTAAATGGAAGCAATGTATGTCTATAAATCAAATGATAGTTTACATTTATTTTATAACCACCTTTTCTAACTTGTTTTTCCCTCTTAAAAACTTGGTGTATCCTCTGAAAAGTTGAACCATTCCTGTACTGAATTAAAATTGAAGTGAATAAAGAAACACATTAAAAGATTCTGGAGATTGGTATGTTGCCAAAACTCAACTTAGAGAAACACAATATTGAAAGAAAGTAGAACAATACTAGATGCTGTTGAGCTGGCTTATTTTGAATAAAATAATTCAGCTTTAAGCAGCTTTGTCATACCAGTGAGTAACAGTCACTGTGGGGCAATAATCTCAAACTAGCTTTTTTGACACTTTTCTTTAGTGTCCACAAAACACTTAAATTTGAATTATGTTCCAATAACTTATTTGAAATAACTTTTAAAAAATTGTATTTTAATGGTTCTCTCTAGTAATTTTTCATTTCTTTAGTTAAACAATGAGCTGTCTTCTGAACAAGTTGTGTCTTTATTTTTTTCATTGTCCCACAGTGTCTAGCCTAGCTGGGCACAAAATAAATTATCAGTAACCTCTTGCTGATGAACTGTTTGACCAGGCCCAGAGAACTTACTGAGGCAGCTGCTGATAAGCTGGACATTCCCAGGAGGTCCTTACTGCTCCTCAACTGCAGTCCTTGGATTTGTGTCTAAAAAATTAGGTCAGGTTACATGCTGTTAGATGCTGTGTGGGGTACCCAGGGTGCCAGGATGTTTCTTGGTGTTGAAGACATACCAGGAGTAACAGAGCTATTCCTAGCAGGGTGGACATTGGCTGCGATGGTGGGAATCAGGCAACCTGGCATGAGCAACCCAGGCATCATGGAACCTGGGCCTAGTGTTTGATCTGACTGGAGGTGACAAGGTGGTGGTATCAGTGGTGCATCAGAGGGCAGGGAGGTGGCTGCCCACGAGGCATCATGCCAGCTTGCCCTGCTGCTCCAGAGGGGTCAGGCAGGATCCTCCAGAGTGCCGATGTGTCTGTTGAGGGTTCTGCCATACTGCTGCTGTTCCATTTGCTGTCAGGCTCATAATTTGGAGTATTTCAGCTATTCTATCTAGAAGTTCTGGCATTTGATAAGCAACTACTATTTTTGTTCTAGAGCTTCTTTCTCTCTGCTCATGATGGCTTCCAGTTCCTCGAAATGTCAGTTTGGTCCCCAGTTGCTTCATTTGTGTCTCAGGCGGGAGAGCTTCCAAGGACTTGAGCTTTGTCTCTGCCACGTCAGCCAGGTGCTGGCTTTGGTAGCAGCAGAGGCGAGAGCAGCTGTGGCCTCCGAAGCAACATTTCCTTCAGAAATTCCATGCTCCACTTTCTTCTTCTGGTATCACGATTTCTTCCTTTACATGTAGGAGTGAGTTTCTTGTTCTCTTCCGTACGCTTTTCTTCTGATGTGCTGTACTTGCTAACGTTTCCTTCTGTTTTCTGATATTCTCCAGTAGGGCTTTATCACTTTCATCTGTTTCATTTTCCACTTTGAAGTAGCTTACTGCTGCTAATTTGCAAGAATAGTTCCATGTTCCTTTCATCCAGCTTCCCCATCGATAATATACTGCCTAGCCACAGTGGGCTGTCAAATCCAGGCAATACCATTAACTCAGTAATCTGAATTACTTTTACATAGTCTACTAGTAAATCAAAACAGGAGGTTGTGATCACTTTAATTACTTCTGAAATTTACCACCTTTTTCCTTCTAGGATGGTACATATCAGAACTGTTAGCTGAAATCAATTTATAAATTGAATCTATAGCCTACAATTTCTTTTGTTTTGCAGACGTTAACCATATATCAGTCATAGCAGAAAGACAGGAGCAATTCTGGTGGGATCACTGAGAGTCTATATCCTATTACCGTGTCAGAAAAACACATATTTTTAAATGTTATCCATAGAGAGCAACAAATGCCCTTTCTTTCTTCATGGTCTCCTTGCCTGATAGGTAAAAATCAGTATGTACTATAAGATCACCCATCTTAAGTTTTTTGCCTCCTGTTATATCATTGACATTTTCTCTCTACTTTAGTAGCACTGATTTTCTTATCTTTGTCCTTGAACTATTACTCATTAACTTTTAAGCATTTGACCAAACCCATAGTAATAAATGCATTTTACATTATGATCTATTATACAAATATTTGTATTTACATTTAAGTGTGTATGTGTATGCTGAAACAGGTACCGCAGATTGAATGTCACCTTCACTATGTGCACAGTACTCTGTTATTTGCTTTTCTGTTTATTTATCTATTTAATTCTGGTCACAACCTCCTGTCTCAATTTTGCAAACTACTAGTAACTAATGATCCCCAGTTTGAAAAACTCCATGTTAACCTGTATTGCCCCATGACTTTGCTTGTTCCATCTTTTTTCCCAAGTCAGTCATAAAACTTTTTTGGGGTAGAGATGTTTTGTAACTAAATTATTTATAGCATTGGGACTGTAACTCCTATTTAATCCCAGCACCACCATTTCTTCATGTGCATGTTATTTTATTTGATAGATATCTTCAGGACAGATGTGTATGTATGTGTATCAGGTAGTGTGGAAATGGAATGATGCAGTGCTGTGAGAACTCTGTTGTAGATAGGGAAGTGTCTAATTTTGCCTCATGGAGTAATCGGTGACATTTTATTTAGTCACAGTCACTCCACTTCTAATTCAGAGTTTACCCTAGGTTAAGCCACAGTTGGGAGGAGGGAATGAGGAACAAGTGAGATGTGATAGAGAATATATCAGTCTGGGGTTGCTTGCTGATAGGGAGCTTGATATGATAGGAGAGACTGTTATATGGAGATTGAAAATAAGACTGGGTTCAAGGGGCTAGAGTGGTGGTTCAGTGGTTACGGCGCTTGCCCGGCATGCGCAAGTACACGGGTTCAAACCCCAGCACCCACGTACACAACTAAGTGTCAGAGCAACGAAAGCCATGTGAAAAAACTCAATAAAAATTGATTCTCTCTCTCTCTCTCTCTCTCTGTCTCTCTCTTGTGCACGCAGTCCTCTCTTAAAAAAAAAAAAGATTGGGTTCAAATAGTGAGGACTCAGTGATTCTGTTGAAAAGCTTATTCTTATGTACAATCTTAGAGGTTGGAAGTTTATAAGCAGAGTGCTGACATGAGCAGATAGAAATTATAGCAAAATGGCTAAGGTTTCAGTATGGAGGTTGGCCTGAAGGGTACAGAGATGGAAGGAAGGAAGGAAGAAAAGAATCTTTCCAAGTCATAGATTAAAACAAATACTAAGGGGCCAGAGCGGTGGCTCAGCCGTTTCGGCGCCTGCGTGGCAAGCACGAGGACCCAGGTTCAAACCCCTGCACCACGTACACAACTGAGTGTTGGAGCAACTAAGGCCATGTGAAAACTAAATAAAGTTGTTTCTCTCTTACTCTGTCTCTCTCACTGTCCCTTTCTCTTTAAAAAAAGAAAATACTAAAACATAGTAAATATTACCATGAAACTTAAAAGCATCAATTTTTTTATTTGTGAAAGCAGTCTACTAGGTCATTTTAATATGATTTATTCTCTTAGCAACACATTCATAAAAATTTCTTGAAAATCTGTTTTATCCAGTCTTTTATTTTTTCTGGAGGGCTGTTGGAAATAACCAAGCCCATCATGCTATGGAAACAGACGTTCCTGTGCGCAGTCTCTGTGCTGCTTATCCTGCCTTGCTTCGTGTTCTGTTTTGGGAGATTGCCTTGATTTTACCCTCTTGGATAAAATTTGGTTTTGGATGTTACATTCTAATTTCCAATGACTGCTTCCCATTTTTTCCCTTCTTTTCCACTGCATCCTTATCTTGTTTAATAAATATAACATTTTAGATCACAGAATACATGTATGTACATACAGTTCTAGGCAAGAAAAGATCAAATCTAAATCTGAACATTGATGGTAGTTAATATGTCAGGGTAAAAATCACAGAATATTTTGAGATAAAATGGTCAGGACTTGAGAATTGATTAACATTAATTGAGGGAAAGAATAAAGAGTCACTGCTTATCTCCAGCCTATGAAAAGTACCTGGAAAAAGCCCCCAGCTGACATCCTATTCAGTGGTGACAGACTGAAAACTTTCCCCTAAAGTAAGAAGACAACAGTGTCTGTCATTGCAACTTAAGCTCAGTGTTGTACTAGAGGTTTTAGCCAAAGCTACTAGGCAATAAAGATAAATAAAAAGCATTCATATTAGGAAGAAGTAAAATGATCTGTTTGGTATAGTTCTATAAATGGAAAATCCCAAGAAATATATGCAAGAAAACTATTAGGGCTAATAAAAAAGCTCAGCAGGGTTGCAGGATCAGCATACAAAAAAAATTTTTTTATACGCTAGCAATACACAATTAAAAATTACATGAAGAAAACAATTCTATTTGACATAACCTCATAAAAATAAAATAATGGGAATAAATTTAGGAAAAGTAACCAAAGACTTATACAGTGAAGAGTACAAAATATCATTGAAAGGAATTTAAAAAGACCCAAGTAAGTAGAGAGGTGTCTCTCATGCATGGATTGGAGGACTTACTATTAAAATGGAAATATTCCTCAAATTGACCTACAGATTCAGCACAATCTATCAAAGTCTCAACCGCCTGTTTCTGCAGAAATTGACAATCTGATCATGAAATTTCATACAGAAATGCAACAGTTCCAGAATAACCAAAACTATCTTGGAAAAGAATGTTAGAGGGTTTATACTTCCCAATTTCAACACTTACAGCAAAGTTATTGTAATCAAAATTGGGCAGTACTGGCATAGGGTAGATATTTAGGTGAATGGAATATAGTTGAGATCCCAGAAGTAAATTTGTTCATTTATTATTGATTAACTTTTTTTTTTCCAGATGAATCAAGGACTTCATTCATCTCAGAGACAGGGCCAAATAATATCCAAGTTTTCCACACTGCTTCCATTCCTCTGAAGGAAATAAAAATTCTTGAGTGTTTCTAGGTCTGAGCCATTGATTTGGGATATATTGCTTGGAGCTTAGGTGGGGGCGCATCCAGGTTCTATCTGTAGTCTACCCTCATTATGTCTAGAAATCACAAGGTTGGGACTTCACTTCCTTGGCAATATCACAATGAATCGAAGCAACATTCTCACCTGTTGATACATACTGAACCTTCTTGGTTGAGTGAAGTGCTTAGAACTTTGTAGCTATAGGTCTTACTAAGATTTCTAACTGCATATTCCAAACTGCCAGAACTGTAGATTTTGAAACTTGAGGTTCACTGAACTACCTTTCAAATAGATGTTCTCACTGAATCAGCTCACCAGGGCTTAAAAAAAAAAAAGACTTTTGATAAGGGTACCAACATATCTCAATAGGGAAGGAATCATCTAGATATCCACATGCAAAAGAATTAAATCAGATTCCTTCAAGACAAAATATATAAAAATTTACTCAAAACAGATTAAAAGCCGGGCACCGTGCCTGTAATCCCAGCAACTTGGGAGGCTAAGGCAGGAGGATCACAAGTTCAAAGCCAGCCTCAGCAACTTAGGGCTCAAAATAAAAAATAAAAAATGCTGGGGATGTGGCCCAGTGGCCACACACCCCTAGGTTCAATCCATGGTGCCAAATTAAATAAATAATAAAAAATTAAATAAAAAACAGGTTAAAGGGGCTAGAGCGGTGGCTCAGTGGTTTCTGTGCCTGTCTGGCAAGCACGAGGACCCGGGTTCAAATCCCAGCACCACATACACAACTTAGTGTTGGAGAAACAAAGACCAGCTGGAAAAAAAACATAAAATTAATTCTCTCTCATCCTCTCCCTCTCTCTTTAAAAATTTTTTTTTAAAATCTATACTGAGAGGATACTATTACAAAAGTGAAATGACAACCCATAGAATATGTGTCTGATAAATGTCTAATCTCCAAAATGTATAAAAATATTCTGATACTTCAATAGTAAAAAGACAATTAAAAACTAAGGAAAAGGTTTGCAGAGATATTTCTCTGAAGAAGGTTTTCAGGCCAATATGGACGTGAAAAAATGCTCTATGGCATGGGTCAAGGATTTGCACATCAAAACCACAATGAGATTCTATTTCACTGTCACTGGGATAGATACAATTAAAAAAAATAGCAAGTATTGGTGTGAATATGGAGAACTCAGAGCCATCATGCACTGCTGAAGGGAACATAAAATGCTGCAGCAGCTTTGGAAAGGAGCCTTGCAGTTCCTCAGAAAACTCAGTGGGGTTAACAGTTGGAGTAGAATTCCACTTAATAGAACTAAAAATATGCCCACTCAGAATTTTGTACATGAATATTCATAGCAACATTATTTACAATAGCAAAAAAGTAGAAACACTCTCAATATCCCTTAGTGCATGCATAGATGCACCAGAGTGGTGTATCCATACAATGGACTGTCATCATAAAAGATGAAGTATTGACACATGCTACAGTGTGGATAATTCTCAAGAACAGTACATGCAGCGGGAACAGGCACACACTAAAGACCATATATGATTTCATTTATAAGAAAGGTCCAGAATAAGTAAATCTCCAGAGACAGAAGATAGATTAGTGACTGTCAGGGATTAGAGGAGGAATGGAGAATGATGGCTATGGATACAGGGGATTCTTTTTGGTGTGATGAAAGTGTTTTGGAATTGGTTGGCAGTAGTGGTTACATGATCTTGTGACTACACGAAGAACCACTGAATTGTACAATTTTAAAAAGGGTTAATTATATGATGTATGTCTTTTATCTCAAAAGACAATGTTGGGGGCTGCAGCGGTGGCTCAGCAGTTGGAGCGTTTGCCTGACATGCACAAAGTCCCAGGTTCAAACCCCAGCACCACATACCCAACTAAGTGTCGGAGAAACAAAGGCCAACTGGAAAAAATAAATAAAACTGATTCTCTTTCTCTCTCTCAGACTCTCCCTCTCTCTCTCTCTTGCTCTTAAAAAAAAACAAAAAACAAGTCGATGTTGACGTTGACATCAAGTTTTATGACAGGGAAAGGTCATGATAGACTTGATTCATTCCCATGAAGGAGGAGACCAAATTGCTATAAAAATGAGAGATCAGCTTACCTCAGAATTATGTTCTGGTTAGTATTACTTAGGATAAGATTAGTTTAGTAATCTAAAGATTTATAAGGAAATCTATTAGTTCATTTTAGCTTATGCCATTTCTCATTGCTGATCTTTGCAAAGATTAAACCTTGAACCCTTCAAATTTAGGCAGTATTTTAATAAGCCAAATATTCTTATATAACTCCTACATATAACACATATACAAAATGGTATAGTTTGTAACGTAATGCTAGTTAATACTCTTTTATATGAGCAGTTATAATAAAATTTCAGGGCTGCCTTATGTATGTGTGTACTAATTTTAATGGTGTTGATTATTTTTATCTAATCCTTTTTTTTTTCAAGAGAGAGGGACAGTGAGAGAGACAGAGAAAGAGAGAAATAACTTTATTTAGTTTTTCACATGGTCTTAGTTTTGCTCCAACACTTAGTTGTGTACGTGGTGCTGGGGTTTGAACCGGGGTCCTCGTGCTTGCCAGGCAAGCACCGAAACCACTGAGCCACCGCTCCAGCCCATTATCTAATCCTTTAAAAAAAATTTCATTAATATATGCTGTTTGACATTATCCAAGTTCTTCATGTTTCAGCTACTACTCTAGCAGTTTGTTGGTTTCTATCTTTCCTTCTTCCTCCTCCTCCTCCTCTTTCTCCTTGTTTTTCTTTCTTTCTTTTTGTAAAAATGGCTGAAAGCTATTTCATCAGGAATTTTGGAAATTCTTCGGATAATCAGAGAGGATTGATGGAGTGTTGATAGAAAGCAGGCAACCCTAACAATTTCTGTGGATCAGTTGTGTATTTTATTTCTGTCAGTTTTGCTACACAAAATGCAGGTAGCAATATGCCCTGCAGATGACACACTGTCACGTGCCCTATGGGCTGTACTTGAGAACTTGTAGTTAATGAACTTCTGGAATGCCTTCACGACCTTCCGGAAGGGCGGAGGAGGTGTCTATGAGGTATTCCTGGGGGTGAAGGTGTTTTGCCATCTTTATTAACTCAGTCTCATCTAGCAGGAGAAGTTCCCTTGGTGAGACCTATTTCCTAATTGCACAAGTCCTAGCTATGTACGTCTTAGGTAATGTAAAGGATCGTCAATAGGATGCACTTATTCATGTGACGTTTCAGCCCAGGAATTAGAAAATATTCCAAACAAGTTGAGTGAACATCATTTCAAGTTATTTGGTAAAGCTTATTTGGCAGGAGCTAGTGAGATGAAGATGTGGGTGTGCAGACCAGACTTCATGGATTTTAGAGGAAATCATTGACTATTCAGGAAAAATCTTAGATAAGATTCTTAATTCTGGAAGAAGCATTTTAATTTTGATTTGTTACTTCAGAAATTCAGAAAGGTGTGTATGTAGTCTGTAAATTATATGTTACCTGTTTGTTGACATCTTTGTAGTTTAGTGACTATTAAAACTAATTATAAAAATAATTTACATAAGCTTTATATAAATTGCAGAAATTTGTGTCTAATTCTTACATTTCTTTTATCATCTTCTGTGTGACTATTTATTGAAGACACTCTTGTAGTCACAAGACACCAAGAGGTGCGCAGGTCTTGTCTGCTCACCAAAGGATTGGGTTGGTAGCTGGCAAGTGGAGCCATCTGGGAGGGCCAGTTTTCTCTTATTTAACCCATGCAGCAGTGTGGTGGGTGTGACAGTCACATTTAAAGATTAGGGTTTAGGGAAGCTGTGGATCTAGTTGTGGTTCAGCAGCTACCTGGTAACCAGACAGTGATCCTTTATTTCAGCCTACAGTAGGCTGTGTGGCCATGAGTGCAGGGTCCTTCATGTCCAGTGCCTAGCATGTCATGAGAATTCAATAAATTTTGAAAAGAGGGATTATTTTTGAGTGTGTGCTCATTCATTATGTGTCATAGTCCTAGGCAAAGAGGAAAGAACTATGTGTATATACAACAGTGAAGTCCTAACTGTTAATGAAGATACTTAGGGCTCTAGGTATACAGGAGAAGTTTGAAAGGCCTCTGATTTTCTTAATGAAGACTTAAAGGGCACCAAAATAAACTCATTTTAATTGGGATGATATTATGAAAATATTAAATGATAGTATCTGTCCCATCCTCCACTTCCATACATCCTCCCTCTAAACCCATCTCATGTGCTGCCTGATTAGGTTAATGGGGAGCCTAGCAAGAGTGTTTCCATAAGGAAGTGGCTGTGAAGGCCAGGACTCCAGTCCCATGACAGGGAGGTGCACCAACCCCTGAGGTCATTTAGCAATCCCTAAGAGCCCAAGTGTATGTTAGAGTGTTCACTCCCACAGTAGGGACCAGCATGGGCAAGGAGCCAGGGTACAAAGGGGCCCCTACTGCCATGAACAGGGAAGCCTAGCTGCCGTTGGGCAGGGAACAGCGCTAAAACCAAAGGTACCAATTGTTTCTGAGTAAGCAGCGTCTCTTAATTGTCAGGGAACGTTTTATTGATAAAAGTATAATTTGAGTAAACACTGAGGAAAGTAAGAGCATGAGCCATACAAGTACTTCTAGATGGAGTGTCTGGGGCAGAGAGAAAAGCAAGGTCAGGGATGTGTGGGATTAGAAGCTTACTATCGCCTGTCTTAGACCAGTGAGTTGCCAGTGTGGCTGGCGCAGAGTGAGGAAGTGAGATAGGAGATGAAGTCTGAGCTATAAGGGACCAATGGAAGAAATTCTAGGGTTCTTCTCCCTTCCTATGTAATACAAGAATTTGATAGGTCCTTTTTGATACCAAATAATTCTACTTGTCCTTGTCCTTTTTGCGTTCTAAATTGATCTTTCAGGACAGGGATGCAATTTGCCTGGTAACCTAGTGTGTGGCTCTCAAGCTGTGTGCCAGCCCCGAGGGGTATGGTCAAGGGTAAAGGGAGACTGTACCCACAATTGGCATCAGATCTCTACATACCTGCTTCCCTTGCACACCTGTGTGCACTAGAGTTGATTCATCTGCCTTGGGACCTTCTTTCCATGGAGAAGTTACTGTCCCTGCTGCATCCCTTTTTTTGTACTCCTCTGTACACATGGACAGAAAATCCCGTTATCTACAAAGGACTTTCGCATCCTTTTCCAGTTTTCCTTCCACAGTTTTTGTCTGATCCTACAAAGACTCCCACCTCCTTTGCTGGATGGTTCACTATCATATGGAGACAAAAACATCACCCTTCTTCTTTGGGCACCTGTATTACGCCTCGGTCATTTCACTAACTCCCAAAGGCTGCCTGGTGGTCACTTGGACACTGAGGCTATTCCTGGCAAGATCCCCTTTCTGTCCTGTGCCTTCCTGACCATAGAAGCCTGGATCCTCCGTATTATTTGAGCATGACTTCTCTAGAATGAAGGAGCAATCTGCCCTTTTCTCTTGAGATGCTAAGGTAACGGAACAAGCCATGTTAAGGAGATTTTATTAGAAAGGAAAACAGCCAACTTGCTTGGTTCCAGCTCTGTGCTTGTTGCTTGCATTTCATTTATTATCTCATTTAATTAGATCAATATGACCTTTCCTTGTTTCATCTAATAATTGTTTTCCTGTTAACTCAGTTACATCCTTGCTCTTCTAATGTTAGCTTTTGATAGGTGTAAGCCTATAATTCCAGGGTTTTTTTTTTTTGCAAAGTTTTAAAAATTCATATATAAACAAAATTAGCAATAGAGGTTGACATACTAAAGAGACTCCTAATGAATATGTTGTGCATCATTAGCACTGTACCATCTACTACTCAGTGCTAAGGCCATGGGGTAGGTTGCTCAGAGACCAAGGAAGATGCCTGAAGATGGGATACGAGATGTAGAGTTTATTGATGCGATGCCAGATATGGGGGAGGTCTGGTGTTGACTAACTGCACACGTAGATCTGCTACATGTAGTTCCTCCAGTACCTCACCACCCTCCACACACACACAAACACACACACACAAATCTTTGTCCAGGGGCAGCCTAGATCTCTTCATGGTACTCTGGTCTACACCAGTTACTGCAGGCAGGGGTCATTTTATAAGTTAGGTTATAGAAGCAATGACATCATCAGTATTAGCCTGCCCTGCTCCTTGTATGACTAACATCCCAAGGAGCACTGTCCTGCAGAAGGCAGCTTTCAACAGAAAGCACCAGCTTGCACTAATGCCCAGCATACATGAGAGAAAACCAGGGTCCTTCAAGATAACATATATCTGGGCCAGAGCGGTGGCTCAGTGGTTAAGGCGCTTGTCTGGCATGCGCAAGGAAACGAGTTCGAACCCCAGCACCACATGGCACAATGAAGTGTTGGAGCAATGAGAGTCACATGCAGAGCTGAGTAGAATTGATTCTCTCTTTCTTTGTCCCTCTCTCTTAAAAAAAAAAAGACATAGAGATAACATGTATCTGGACATTCCAGCCCAGATTTGCTCTTATTGTTCCCTTAACTTGTCTAGATTCTTGGGGACAGAAAGGGAACATTCAGGGTCATACGTTTTATTGTCCTTCTTTTCTTTAAGGAGGATGTAAGCAGTTGCTTTTAATTGCCTAAAGAGAATTGGGTTGTTAGGAAAGATTTTTTTTCTTGTGACACTGGGCTTAGTCTCCTTAAAGGAGACTGTAATACTGCTATTAATATAGAAAATATTTTCTAGTTGTCATCAGGATATATGTTATAGGATTCTCATGAAATGGCACTTTCATAAATTGTTCAGATTTCGTATGCTATTGTACAGAAGGATGTGTGTCTGAAACATACTTTTTACATATAGGAGGGCAGCATCATACTATTAGCACTTATGTAAGGGCTTACTTTTCAGCTGTTAAAATATCTCTGTGATGTGCTTTAGTGGGTATGGTAGAAATGAAGTGAAAAATTGCAGGTGTCTGATATAACAGGAATGTGGCCCATTTGGGATGTTAATAATTTCAGATCAAGATGGTTGTACAGTTGGTTTCCTCCTGCCTTGAAACCAGAGGTGAGTGGATGGTTCTGGTGGCTGGTGGCTTCCAATGTGAGTCTAAGGTGGAGTTCTAACTTTTGCCTTTTTCCAAACTAACAAAAAGCCCTTTAAGAATCATAGGTATCGGGGCTGGAGTGGTGGCTCAGCAGTTACGGTGCTTGCCCAGCATGTGCGAGTACATGGGTTCATGGGTTCAAACCCCAGCACCCATATACACAATTAAGTGTCAGAGGAACAAAAGCCATGTGAAAAACTCAATAAAAATTGATTCTCTCTCTCTCTCTCTCTCTCACTGTCCTTCTCTCTTTAAAAAAGAAAATCATAGCTATCCCTCCCATATTTTCAGGGTTTTTTTCTCTTATGCTATTTCTGAATACAATTTTTATTTAAAATGATAGGTCATGATATTACTTTTCTTTTGCTATGTAACAGTCACCACAAATATGGTGTACATGCAATCAGTACACATCTCACATTCCTGGGATCAAGAGTTTGCTCTTCCTAAGCTTGGGGCCTCACAAGGCTGAGACAATGGTGTCAGCCAGGCTGTGGTTTCATCTGGGACTTGATTGTTGGTAGAAGTCATTTCCTTGTGGCTGTAGAACTCTCAGGCTTCTTGCCTCAGGTCCTAGAGACCACTCTTAGGTTATAGAGACCCTTTCCTCAGGTCCTGAAGGCCTCCCAGGTTCCAGAGTCCACCTCCCAGGTCTAGAGATGGACTGACAGTGTGTCAGGATATCTGACAATGGGGTTTCCCAACATGACCATGACTTCCTCCTGCTATCATAAGAGGGTTTCTAGGGTGAGTTGGCTAAAGACAGAGACATAATGTATAAGATAATCACAGAGTAACATTGAACGCCATTGCTATATTTTATTGATTACAAACAAGGAAGAGTTTCTGTCTGTACTTAAGGACAGGTATTTCATAAAATATGACCACCAGGAAGGCAAATTATGGTGGCCACCTGAGAGTGTGTCCACCAGAATAATTGTGTTTCATATAAAATTGCTTTTTATTCCAAACTGAGAATTCCTGTTTGTTTGTCCTGGCTATTTCATACATTTTGGTAAAATGTCAGTAGGTACTTTTTAGCAATTAGAAATAGTAATCTATATTAATTCATGGAACATGTAAACATAGAACCATTAAGAGCGAGAAAGGGATGAATGAGAGGACAATTAGGGCTGTCTCTTGCTCTCCAGTGAGGTCCAAGTTCAACACTCTGATGCCAACGATTTGGTATCACAATAAATGCTCTCCATAGACCAGCAGTATTGTGCATGGAGAATGGAAAGAGTCAGAATGGTCTGTCTACAAAGACAGATTGTTTCTTCCTGTCTTCTGTTAGTGACCCTAATTACAACAGGTATGCCTTGAACAACAGGCTTTTTGAGTGTGTGTTGATGGGGGTTGTTGGTACCCCATTGTGTAGTCTCTGAGACTTGAAGGAGATTGAACCTGCAGTCTAGGAAACACTTCTCAAATCTTGTGTACAGGAGATTGGGTGCCAAAATTGGCTTTAAAAAGGTCTCACATCTGGACTGGAGTGGTGGCTCAGCAGTTGGAGCACTTGCCTGGCATGCACTAGGACCTGGGTTCAAACCCCAGCACCACATACACAACTAAGTGCTAGAGTAACGAAAACCAGATGAAAAAACTAAATAAAATTGATTCCCTCTTTCTTTCTCTCTATCCCTCTTAAAAAAAAAAAAGTCTGTAATCCCAGTGACTCGGGAGGCTGAGGCAGGAGAATTGCAAGTTCAAAGCCAGCCCTAGCAATTCAGCAAGGCCCTAAGCAACTTAGTGATACCTTGCCGCTGAGCTAAAATCCCATCCCCAAAGGACTATTTGTAAAAATCCACTTATAGCCTAAGATCCAAATTTGTTTTTAGCACCATAGCATCCTTTTGTCTATGATATAATTGTGTATCCTGGGCTCCTCATCTCCATCAGAAGTCCAATTTGGACATTGAGCATCAATATGAAATAATTCCATAATCTCTCTCCATCTGTCCAGCCAGCCCAACAGCAGAGGGCTGTTGAATTCCCGTTATGCTCCAGAAGGTACCGTGCTGAGTCTACACTTGGACAGGTTGTGTGGTTCGCAACCTTAAGGAAATTTCAGTACAGAATGGCACATGTAAGGAAGCAGTGGGTGTCATTCCTGTTCTCATGCAGTTTGTATTGTTCCATGATAAGATTGTTTTACAATATATTTTAGGGAAATGTATTTTTACCCCTATCATTGGAAGTGAAGAAATGATTCACCATGTAATAATGCAATGAAGAGAAAAGGTTAATTCCATCATTCAACATTTACTTACTCCCTACTAGTCCCTATTCCAAGGTCAAAAGGGAAAATAGTAAAGAGCTGCATTGCTGCCTTTCCATTCCTAGAAGATCATGGAGTTAGAGAAGAGTGACAGGCAAATAAAAACCCTAAAGGGCCTCTCATTCTTTGAGGAGCTGTAAGGCAAATAACAGAACCCATGGGGCTCATGACGCATTGCTGCTCCAGCTCCCTGCTATAGCTTTCAGATGGGATCGCTGAGATTATCTATAAGACAAGATAGCTGTGCCTTGGAATTGTGTTAGGATTCGAGCATCTGTGTCTCTCGCCAGAACAGGGGAAATTATGAAGGAGTTTGCATCATTTGTTTGGAAACCAGGTCTGTTCGTTAAATACTGAAGGAAGGCTGAAAACTTATCCACTTGAAAAATCTCTCCTAGGAAAAGAAATCTTTTATTTAAAATTAAGAAAATATCTTAATTCCAGAGCTTAACCTGAAATGCCATCTTACATTTTTTTCAGATGAAAGAGTGAAATGGAAACAAGGATTTAATATTAGGTTGAATGAGAAAGAATTCAGTAATTATGTTCAAACAACAGTGGAATTGTAGGTTTTAGTCGTTCATAAACTTACAAACCTCTGATGAAAGATGTCAGGTGGGTATAATTGATTTAGCAGGTCTTGAGGTATGGGAAGGGTGTAGCACCAAACTCAAACCTGTAATTAAAGAACAAGACACAACGAGAATACCTGTATCCAGGCAGGGATGTTACTCTAAGGCAGATGTGACAGCCTAGGCAGTGGTGCATCACAGAAAGCCTGATGTCTCTGTCTACAGTTCTGAAAGGGCTTGTTTTTACTACTGTGTTTATGGGGGAACTCAGTTGTGAGTGGATGGACAGTAAGGAACCTACACATTTTTTTTTTAGCTCAAATCAAGCCACTGTTGAAGGAGGCCTGCTCTCGAGATCAAACAAAACTGTATTCACGTCAAATCAAAGCAAAATTAAACTCTGAACTATACTGCAAAAGCTGCCAAACCAGATCTGGGAGAGCACCATGAAGAAAAAAGTTGTAACGAGAAGGTCTCCTTCTCTTTAAGTGTTACTCATTGTGCTCTGAGAGATGCTCATGAGAGCCCTGGCATCAGAGCCACTATCTTTGTGAAGTATCACAAAAGTGATACTTTGCAGGCCATATTCTATTAATAAAGATACCTTCACATCCATACTGCTTTATGTGAGAAGATTTCTGATGGTCCACGTTCTAAGCAACATTTAGTAGACTGAGATTCCAACATAACATTAAAAATATGCAAGATCCTCTTTTCAAATAAAACAGACTATACAGAAATGTATGTACACTACAAGTGAATTCTAAAGACCCTACCCTTTAACTAAAAATGTAGTTAGTCAAAGTTAGCTATACCAAAATTTGACCATAGATGGGCTGGGTTGTTTGCTTTCTTCTAAATACTACCCATCCATATAGAGTGAAAAGTCTCTGTCCACCTGTCTGCCTCCATGCTTCAAGAGGCTCTGCTGGCAGGAGACCATAGAGTCCAGGGGTTTCTAGTGCTTGGCTCCTCCCATCAAGGGCACAACCTCCCTTGAGCGTCTGGGAGCTCAGACTTAGGGTTTTTCATGTTGCCATGGTGATTTGTTTTTCACATTGTCATGGTTCTACAACCTGTGAGGCATGTCTTGTTAGGTTGGGTACGGGCCTTGTTACTGTAATTGAGACCAAGATTATAGCCAGCCATGCAAATGCACCTGCCCAGCATGGGTGGCAGCTACCAGGAGTCAGAGCCCCACAGCCCTGACAGCCTGTGCCGCCACTGCTGGGTGTTGCCCTCACAGATGTCCCTACCTGGCATATCCTCAGGGAGACCCTGGACATGGCCCTTGCCTTCACAACAGGGCTCCCAAGGTGCCCACCTTGTTTCATGTCACATCTTTTCACAGGAAGGGGAGAGTGGACATAGAGAATTATTGACTGTTTCTGCCAAAATGGCCCCATGCCCTAAACTGACTGGAATGCTCCTACCTACCTCCCTGTGACAGCCACCTTGTTCAGTCCAGGTAGATTGTCTTAAAACCTTACCCACATTCAGAGCGTAACTAGCACATGACTTCATCTTCAAAGTTACTGTGTGTTGAGTAGGAGGCTCAGAAAATGTCCTAAGATTGGCTGCACCTCTGTGACAAAGAAATCATCCTTTCAGAAATGTATTTTGCTTAGTATATCAACTAGAATTTGCTTATCTAGTTCATGGAGTTGGAGTAAGGTTTTATTTTCTAGGGAGTTAAAAGTATAAGCATGCAAAAAAAAATCTCCCCTTTGTTAAGAAAAATTTAAATGTCACACAAAGCATGTAATAGAAGTGAGAGATTGCATGCTTCTCTAGCTGAGAGATTTGTAGTATGGCTCATACTTTATTTAGACTTCAGGGAGTTATAAGATTGATTATGGAATAGCTATTGTTCTTAAAAGCTTCCAGATTGTTTTTCCAAAAAATGTTAACATCAAGATAAAACTTATATTAGAAGAAAGTGGAAGACTATGTATTAGATTCATTTCAGAAAAGTTAAAAGCCCAAGTGTTTCTTTGAGAACAGGGTTCATAAACCAGCTTCTGCTGGGACAGTGTTACAAAGAATATGCCACCCTGAACTTAGGTTTCTGTACCTGCACGGGCCTCTCTCCCTAGCCTGAGTGTGGGGGTTTTCAACTTTTCAGAAGAGAGAAAAGAGCAGTATTCATGGAGAAGGAAGCTTCCACTGGGACAGTGTTCTCCTGTGGAAACCCATGAGTTCTTATGGTAGCTGTATCCTTGTCCTTAGAAAGAATGGCTGCTTTCTCATAAAATTCTCCCTGATACCCACGACTAGGCATTCCATACTGTCCGAAATAGCAGTGGAGGTCCTGCCACGCTCCATGATCAACCCTCCTGCCACCCTCTCTGACCTTTCCTCTCTACTGCAGAAATCATTCCCAGAGTGACAAACTTGTACACAGTCATTAGGTGGCTGTTTCTTCCTTGTCGTGATTAGAAAACAAGCCGAATGAGAAGGCAGGGAACCCTGAGGATTTCTCCACCCTTCCACCAAGATGCTGCAGGAGCCATGGGCTACTTTTCGTTCTTAGCGTTTGTCTCTTGTTTAAAAAAAAAAAAAAAGTTCATTCTCAAGATTTTCTGCCTTCATGTATACAATTTTTAAATTCTATCCCATTTTTCTATTCTATGCCTTTTAGATTTGTCATTAAAATAATTATGATAAAACATGAAAACTTAGCTTTAGAAAAACCATCCCATATGAAAAGTAGTTCATATGGCACATGGTCATTACAAAGGAAAAATTCTTGAACTAATCTAATTATTATAAATAAGTAAATTTGTGACATTGTCTTTTTTCTAGATAGTCATAAGAAGTAAAACGTATTATAATTAGTATAAGCAAGTAAACTCATTTAATGAAGAAGTACGTGCACACTCATGCACACACGTGCGCACACACACATATATTTAAACTTCTGCACTAAGTAGAAAATATGGCCAGGCACAGTGGCATATGCTTGTAATCACAATAGCTTGGGAGGCCAAGACAAGAAGTTTGGGAGTCCAAAGCCAGCCTTAGCTACTAAGCAAGGAGCCTAAGCAACTTACAAGACCATGTCTCAAAATAAAAAAAATAAAAAAAGGGCTGGGCATGTGGCTGAGTGGCTCAGCACCCCTGGGTTCAATCCCTGGTACCAAAAGAAGAAAAATAAAATAAAGAAAATCTGTCTGAAGATTATATTCAAAAAATACAGAACGTCTTTGTATATTTACTACTCTGCTGTAGCTATCATCACAAAATACCAGACTGGGTAGCTTCAGAAAACCAAATCTATCATGTTACAGTTCTGGAGACTGGAAGACCAAGAGCAGGGTGTCTGTGAGCTGTTTCCCCTGAGACTGCCTCCTCCGTGTCCTCACGTGGCCCCTCCTCTGTGCACATGCCCTGATATCTCTTTGTGTGTCCAAATTTCCTGTTTTTCTGAGGATATCAACCTCATTTTATTTATTTATTTATTTTTTAAGAGAGGGACAGTGAGAGAGAAAGAGAGAGAGAAAGAGAAACAATTTTTATTTAGTTTGTCCTGTGGCTTTCACTGCTCCCAGACTTCGTTGTGTACGTGGTGCTGGGGTTTGAACCCGTGTACTCGCGCATGCCAGGCAAGCGCCGTAACCACCGAGCCACTGCTTCAGCCCCCTCAACCTCATTTTCATCACCTATT
>PVKS010019266.1:0-38704 GCA_004027875.1 Aplodontia rufa
AAGTGGACACAGCAAGGAAGGGAGCCAGGACAGCATGGGGGCTCCTGGAGGCTGACCATGGAGATGAGGCTGGAGAGGGTGCAAATTGGTCAAATTTTCCTCCTCTCCTGGGAACCAGAAAGACACAAAAAGAACAAGCACCCCTGATCCCCACCTGGCGTTCACACTCGGGTGGTCTCTAGCCATGAGCCTGGCCAAGCCACGCCAGGAAGGCAAAGGACCAAACCAGCAACCTCAGGGCCCCGCCCAACAGGCTTCCCCACCGGGCAGGGAATGAACTTGGACTTGGATGAGGCAGCGGAAGTAACAGCGACAGCTCAGGGAGAGGCGTCTGTGAAGTGGCCTGGACCCAGCACCTCCTCAGCATGCTGAGGCCATGTCCTGACCACAACCCCTGTCATTTTCCCTGGGAGGGAGAAGCAGGGTTGAAGGTCACACCTGGTTCCAACACAGAGAACTAAACGCTGGGGGGGATGTTGCTGGCTTGATTCTTATTAAACAAGCATGTATATTGCTCTCACCCCGTTCCAGCCACCGTCCCAAACACTGTTATGGAGGAGGAAACAGTCACAGATAGCTCAGGAGCCATCTGATCTGGACAGAGGGAAGCTCAAGGTGGGCACAGGCCCATTTTCAAGCTCAGAGCCTTTGCCCCGCTGGAACCTCCGAGAGCAAGATCAGTCCGACAGGACTCAGGGTCTGCATTTTACAAGGGGCTTCATCAAGCCTCTTGGCCAACCGGCCCCAAGTCTGCGAAGGACGTGCTCCCCTCTGGCCTCTGCCTGCCTCTCGCCCTCCACCTCTCTCCCCTCTCCCTGCCTTTGTGTCTGGCCCTCTGGGGCTCTGTCTGCCCTCTATAATCCCCATCCCCATCTTTGTCTGCCTATTCCCTCCCTCTCCTGCATCCCACTCAGCCCTCCTGGCTGAGAGGCTCCCTGTCCCTCACTGTCACCTCACTCACCTGTGCCCCAGGCCAGTCCAAGCTGTCAGAAGCAGCTCCCATTGCAGTCTGCCACTCTGGGCCAGATACAAGGGCCTTATCAGGGCCTGTGGGCGTGGGAGCCCATCAGGAGCCTGGAAACTCTTCCTTCATTCTCCAAATGGCCTTGTTTAGCCTGGCTCCTGTCCCCATCTCCCACTTCCCCATGGCCCACCCTGACAGTCCTGCTGGGCGGCCCGGATTCTTTCCCTAGTTCTCTTGGCCTCCAAATGGCTTTGGGGACTGGGAAGCCCCTCAGAGGATGTCCTGTTTTGTAGGAAACTGAGGCCCTGACAGAGTGAATGCCCCACCCTCCGCCCCCACAGAGAAGAGAGATTTGGCAGGTCATGTGATGGTAGACGGTGGACCCCAGGGCCTAGAACGGCTCCTGCACCCCACACAGCAGATGGCTGTAGGTTGGATGCCTGCCTGCAGCCTGAGTTCCTGACTGGTCCCACTCTCCCATCTCCACCCTCCAGGGCAGAGGGAAGGGGCCTCCTGGCTCCCCCAGATGGCTCTGGGGGTACCTCAGGGGCTGCAATTCCTGGATCCCAGACTCTGAGAGATTTCTAACCTGGAACCCACACAGTACCAACAGATGTTCCAGCCACAGGCCTGGCTGCCAGCCTGGGGACAGAATTAGCTCTGTGTCGGGAGAGAATTTCCTCCACGGTCTCACGCCCACGTAAGGAGCTCGCACTGAGTCACTGGGAGGCATGGGCTGTCTGACAGGCTGCCCCACTTTAACTCCTGGGCCCGGAAGGGGCCATGTTTGAGCTTAGGACCCTTGAGAATGGGCAAGAGGGAGGAGACCCCCTGCTCAGAGGCCAGGAGACCCCAGGAAACCTCTTGATGCTATCAGCACAAGGAGGCAGGGAGACCCCAAATCTCCAGCCGCTGCCGGGTGCCCTCCCCCCATGAGCCTATCACTCCATGAGGGGTGGAAGCATTTCCTTCCTCCCCAGGGCTCTCTCCAGACCCACTGCCCTTCCTGCTCTGTGCCCTACAGGCTGACCCGGAAGCAAGTCTCAAGAGGTTCCTTGCCCTCCAACCTCCAACTGTTGCACCTTTCTGGTGGGGACCACAGGGCTGGGAGAGTGTGTGTGAAGGGTATCCATGGCTTGGTGCTACGCCCTCTGGGCCCTGGTGACCACTCCCTCCCAGAGCCCCTTGGACCTGGAACACCACACCATCTCCGCCCCGGCCCACCCTGTAAGCCCTCGCAGACGGAGCTCTTGTCGATCACCCTGATGGAGTGCTCACCGTATTCTGCCCACATCCTGGCTGAGAAGCCAGCTTCTCATGCCCCCATATCCATTTGGCCCAATCCACCTTGTCTCCCGCATGGAGCCCGAATCCGCCTGCCACTTCTGCCACCTGAGAGCTGCCCCCTGTCTCTTGCTTTGCTGTGGTTTGGTTAAGTGTCCCCCAAAGGTACAAGTGTTAAAGACTTGGTCACCGGCCTGTGGCACTATTAGTAGGTGGTAGAAGCTTTAAGAGGCAGGGTCGAGTGGAAAGAAGTGAGTCACCAGGACATGCCCTGGAAGGGGACATTGTGACCTCAGCCCCTTCCTCTCTTTCTTTGCTCATGGCTGCCATGAGGTGTCAGTTTCTTCCCTACACTCTCCCGCAGGCTCAGAAGCAATGGGCCAACTTCCATGAACTGAAACCTCCAAAACTGAGCCAAAAGAAACCTTTCTTCTTCTTAAGTTGATTTATCTCAGGTGTTTATTACAGTAACGGGAAGTTGATTACCATTTTCAAAATGCAAACAGCACCATCTCATCTCCTGGCTAAAATCACTTAGCAGCTCTTCATTGTCTTCGAATCCAGACCAACTCCTTATTAAGAGCCAGGTGGTCTCGACCCACCTTAGTACTGAGCTAAGGCTCAACCCCAGCTCCAGACTGAGCCCTGAGCTGGCAGCAGGTTCCACAGGTCCAGGCAGAGGGCAGACCCCTCTTCCAAACCACACCTGCTATTATTGTATTGTAGATCCAGCTGCCGTGCAGCCCTCTCCCCAGAAGCTACTTGTAGGCCGGAGCAAGCATTCGGGTGGACGTCTCTGCAGGCCAAAGCCACTCAGTGTGTCCAGTGCTAGCATCATCTCAACCAGCCCGGGTTTGTGCAAAGCCACTGGGCAGAGCGCCCGTGCCTCTCTCCATAAACACTGCCACAGTCCCCGGAGGCAGCCTGTAAACACATCTCCTCCTTTGCTTATGTCCCGCTGGACTGGCAGGCTCAGCACCGTACTCACTAATCCCCTAAATCAGCCTTGGGGCCGCTCATGCAACCAGTCCCCAAGCTGCGCATGCGAATGCCTGGAGGGCGAAGGGGTGTTCCTGTGGGCTGCTCAGGATGTGGTCTGAGGAGACTGCCAGGCGGGCTGAGTCTCCCCCACATGGGAGCCAGCGTACGGCACGCACTGGGTGCTGCTCTGAGTGTGGGTTGGAGGCTGGCATCCGAGAGGCCGCTGGGTGCCCCTGGAGAGCAGCTACCCCCACCCTGTCTCCCTAAGTCCAGGCCAGCACAGCTGCCTTCAGGGCCACAGCCAGCCTGCGTCCAATTCTGCTACAGAGGCAAAGCGTCTCTTCCCTGGCACCTCCAGGGACATGGAAGCTGGCAGCAAAGGAACTTCCCCCAACCTGCCAATGACAGAGAAGGGTGGGAGAGCAGGAACCCAGGCACGACTATTTCTGAAATTCCTGCTCCTGAAGGCCGGTCCAAATGAATGAGGAGAACATCTCCTCAGGCCCCCCAAACTCTCATGAAACTGCGGCCATCCCAACAGGGGAGCTCTGGACCCTAGGATGGCAGGGTTCACTATGAAGAATAACCACCACATTACTCCATCTTGTTGAACACCTACTATGTGTGCCAGGATGTTGGGAGGCCTCATCTCATCCAAAGCCCATGGAATCGTGGCCATTCTAAAGTTGAAGAGCTGAGGCCCACAAGGTTGAGAATCTTCCCAAGGTCATGTGGCTAAGGAAGAACAGAGGTGGAATTTGAACCCAGATGAAGAATTAAGGATCTAGGGCTCTTTTAGACTTCCAGGCTGCACTTAACAAATGTCCTTAGAAATATCTCTGACTCCTTGGAACCTCAATCTCCCCATCTATAAAACAAGGAGATTAGAGTTGATGATCTCAAAGGTCCCCTTCCAGCTTTAAAAGATACAACAAGGGGTTGCTCCTAACTTTGTACTGGGGGACAATAAAGCGACAATGTCACTGGACTCCACGCTGAACGATCCTGGACAAACCGGTTTGCCTCTCTGAGCTGTAGTCGAATTGCCCATGATACAGCCACAGCAAAACCTCGCTGCAGGGAGGGACCTGGGTGAAGGGACCCCTCGCAGCTCTAAAACCCGCCGTCCCCCCTACCCCATGAGTCAGGTTGGAGTCCTTGCTGAATGCTACAGAGTCGTCCAAGCTGCACCATGGCCACCGCACACGCTCAGGAGTGAGCCAGGCCAGGTTTAAAGGCCCTCCCTGTCCCAGGACCCTGTCTAACCTCCTCTTCCCTAAGCTCCATCTGCAAAATGGTATCACCATGCGGTCACCAACCCCCGAGGGTGATGGGGGGTGTGTCAGGAAATGAGATGGGCACAGTGCCTGGCACACAGTAGGTGCTCAGCAAATGACGGTACAGAAAAATCAGATTGCGATGTTCTAAGAACCAGCAGCGTCACTGTGCCATGATGGGGAGGAAGGGGACTGAGTCCCATCACCAGTTCTGGCCCTCTCCGTGTGTCCCATCCACCTAAAACCATTTGGCCAAGGGCGGCCCCACTTAGGCCCCTCGCTGGCCGTCCAACAGAAGCTGCCTTGTTCCCGAGATCCAAAGCTCCTGTCATGGCAGGAAGTGTGATCAGCGTGGGCCCAGGAGCCAGTGCGGTTTGGCACCTTTGCCTGGGAGAGGCCAGAAAACAGAGGTTCTGTTGGGAGGACAGGGTGGCCCCCTCTCAGGCAGGCTGACTCAAACCCTCCAGGAGGCTGAGAAGCTTCCGGCCTTGACACTTGGCTCAAGACCAAGGATTCCAGCTTCCAATCCTCTGACCTTCCTGTCGCCTTCCAGCAAATATTCAGTGGACACCTTTTGTGTGCCTGGGTCCCAGGAATACTGTAGAGAAAAAAAACAGGTAACAATACTGCCCTCGGGGACAGGGTGCAACACCGAACAGATCAACTAACACACGGAAAGGAAGCCAAACCTCAGCGGCTCAGGAGGCTGAGGCAGGAGGATCGCAAGTTCAAAGCCAGCCTCAGCAACCTAGGGGGCCCCTATCTCTAAATAAAATAAAATATAAAAAGGGGACGTGGCTCAGCAGTTAAGTGCCCCCTAATTTCAATCCCCAGTGCCAAAAGAAATAAGAATGCAAACCCCTCTGGAGGCAGACAGCAGACGGCCTAGGTTTGAATCCCAGCTCTGCGGCTCACCAGCTGCGTGACCTGTGTGACCCGGGCCTTCCTTTCCTTGACTGAGAAACAGGGGTGATGATCGTTCCCCCCTCACAGGGTTGGTGGTGTTGGGGAACCACAGCTGGATTTATATAAATGTTGGAAGAATTAACTGAATCCAGAAAGACTGAACAGAGGAAGTGGAAAGGTGCTGAGGGCTTACAGAGCTGCTCAGAGCAGCCTCTCTGCGAAGGGGACATTTGAGTGCAGATCCAAGAGGAAGGCGTGGAGACAGCACAGATCCCAGCATTCAGACACTGGCTGCAAAAACCCCCGGAGGGCACCTTCTAGGTACCACCCTCCTTACCCGACACTCCCCTGCCTTCACACAGAGGATGTGAGATGTCACCTAAAATGCAACTTCCAGCAAACCAGCCGTCCTGGGCTGGTGTTATAGACAGAGCGGGGTCTGCCAGTCCCCATCCTCCCCACTGCCCCCTTGGCTCTAGGGTAATAGATCGGCTGCAGTTTACCATGGCCATGCTGAGACAAGATCAGCATAGGCAGAAAGGGACCCGGTCGCCCTTGCTTTTGGCTTCCATTGCAGAGCACGCAGGTCTTTATGGAAGTGAAAGCTGTCTGTGAATTAGTCACTTGTGTCCCCTGTCTGGCTCTCGGACTGCTGAGTTTGTGGCCCTGGCTATGCACAAAGCCAAGAGCAGGAAGCTGGGGAGATGAGGAGAAGCTTCCTGGAGGAGGTGGCACTTGAGCTGAGCTTTGGAGGATGTGAAACTTTGCCAGCTGGAGCCATGGAGGAGAAGGGACCCTGCAGAGGGGACTGTGCACAGAGTCACAGAGGCCTGGAAAAGTGGAGGGGGAGATCATCGGAGACACCCTGAGGAAAGCAGACCGGTTCAGACCGGGAGAGCCTGAAACCTCTCAGCTTCACCTTGTGGGCAATTGGGAGCCGCGCCTGGTTTCCTAACCCAGTGGCTGACAGGGTGAGAAGGGACTGGAAGCAGGGGAACAGGAGGTGGCCTCGGTGTGCTAAGCAGCAGGGACAATCTCCAGAGGTTTCCGGAATTGGTTCCCATCAGAGAGCCGGGAAATCTGTCAATCTCCTTAGTTTTCTTGAAGATTTTCCCGCAGTCCACATGGACATGTTTGCTGTTTCTATGGCAACGGCCAAGGCTCCAGGTCTTGGATGAGCAAGTGGATGAGGACCAGAGACTTTCAGACGACTCTTCATGGGAGAAGAGAGGTGGACTGAGAGTAGCGCACACTCCCTGGTCCCAAAGGCTGAGCCCCATCTCCCTCCAGAGTCCCCGAGGCTGCTGATGAGATCTGGTCACCAGGGCAATGCTGAATCCCCAACTCTGGGTCTCGGACACAGGGCCTTTCAGCCTGGGGGAGGGAGAGTGGAGGGAAGGAGAGTCACGGGGCAGCCAGAACCCACATTTAACAAGACAGGTGCATCTGAGGCAGGAATGCAAGATCCCAGGAGACGGGTGTGGAAGCGGGGGCAGGAGAGACCTCCGGAGTCTGCTCTTTGGATTCCAGAAATTTCCCTCGTCCAAAATTGGGAGGCACAGCTTTAATTCTACCATCAGAGCTCTGGGCCAGTTCTCCCTGCAGTAAAGATGCTGAGGAGGAGAAGGAGGAGGGGGAGGAGGAAGAGGAGGAAGAGAAGGAAAAGGAGGAGAAGGAGAAAGAGGAGGAGGAGGAGGAGGAGGAGGAGGAGGAGGAGGGAAGCCAGGGCCACACGGAGAGAGGAAGGGGCTCTGGGGCCAAAGTTATCCAAAATGATGTCAGGAGCAGGATGCAGACACGGAAGCTGCTCCCGTTTTGTCAGATCCAGGGAGCGGTTTAGAGGACAGCGTGTGCACGTGCGTGTGCGACAGTTCACCATGCCAGGAAGAGGCCGGAGAGGGAGGAAGGGCAGCCCCGAGAGGGAGATGGTGGAGATGAGCGACAGCCAGAGTAATGGAGGGGCCTGGGCTGCAGTGCTGGTCATCCTTCCCCTCGGCCACCCCAGCACAGGTCAGCAACCTGGGGTGGCCGAGCCAGGGCAGGGCCAATGGACTCCCAGGAAGCCAGCAAGGGCATCACCGGGGGGATCTTGAAGCCCAAGTCCTTCCAAGCTAACCCAGGCCCCGTGCTCAGGAAGCCCAGCACGGGGAGCTTTGCTGGCCCAGGTCCCTCTACCTTGTCACAGGTCTCTTCACTCACCCCAGCCTCACTGTGCACTCGACACGGATCAGGCCACGCTTGCAGCAAAGGGACACCAAGAAGAAAGAGAACGACCATGCTGGGACATGCCCAGTGTCTGGCTGGGCTTTGGGCCTCCTCGCCTCCTGGTATCCTGGCAAGCCTGCCCCTCGTCAGAGAGGAGAAGTTATTATTCCCATTTTACAGTTGTGGAGACTGAGGATCTGAAAGCAAGCGAATTGGCAGGACTCACACTCACACCCACAGGAGTCCAAGGCCTGTGGTCTAAGCCAGAGTCCAGCACGGTCCACATACGCTGGTTAAAATGTCCCTGGGTCCTATCAGCACCTCCAGCCTCCCCGGGGGGACAGGCCCCTTGCACAACAGGGCTGTGATCTTCCTTCCTTCCTCCCCTTCACGACCTGGGCTTCTCCATGAGAACTCAAAGTCCTCCCCACCTGCTGCCACAGGGTCCTGGGATGCAGCCCAGGGACGAGAGGAACAGAGAGCCAGAAGCTGCAGTCCTAGGGCCTCTGGCCAGAACAGACCTGCAAGGGGACCCTCTCATTCCCATCTCCAAGATGCAGGAGCTGAGGCACAGAGAAGCAAGGGAACCGGCCCAGGACCCCACAGCTAAGGGATAAACCCGGTATTCAGGTGGTCCTGACCCAAGGTCCACATCTCCAGGAACCTTGCTCCTCTTTGTTATACCCTGTGATCCTGTGCACGTGGCTGGGAAGTGAGCAGCACCTCACACACCTGCACCCCCACTCCACAGAGCCCTTGGTGACCCCACTCACCCACTGTGGGACAGGGCAGTCTGCACAGGCCAGGCTCCCAGAGCAAGCAGGAGGTTGCAGGCCTGATGGACCCTAGACCCCAAAGCTGCCCCAGGCACAGGGCCTTGGGCCTGGCAGGCAAGTTCTGGCCCCTTGGAATTCCCTGGCTTCAGCCCAGGCAGATGACGAATGGGCTGGTGTTGCTGCCAGCAACCAGGATGGAGGGTGAGATCCCACCCTGTTCCCAGGCTCCAGGAGGGAGGCCCAGGCTGCCCTCCACCACCCCACCACCCGCTGTCACCTAGTCCAAGGCAGAGCCCAAGCCTTGACCTGGGAGGGGTCTTGCTGGGAAATGGCCACCACCCTGCCCCACCCTGCCCTCCACGGAAAACAAAAAGCTGGTGAGACCAGAGGAAATTCCTAAAAGTTCTCTCTGGCGAGGCTTCAGCATCAGGGCTCTGCCACTCTCCCATCAGAGGCGGAAGACGGAGGCACAGCGCTGGGGAGCTTCACCAAAACCAAACCCGAGGCCGGCTCCAGCCTGGCCCCCGGGTGCGGTGTCATCTTTGGTGACTGAACTACAGTCCCTGTGTCTGCAGCACAGGGTGACACACAGGGGGTGTGCAGTGACCAGCTGTCCCAGGTGAGGGGACTGACGGGTATTTTAGGGTGTGGGAGTTAAAGTTTACAGCCTAGGAATGTCACCGGGAACCCAGGACGGGTTGGTTGCTGCTAGGGCGTAAAGGGCCTGTTAGGGCTGCTAGGCTGAAAGAGAGGCGTTTGTGGAGTCAGCTGGAAGTTTGAGAACCCAGGCAACAGAACTCAGGGAGTCACTGGAAAGCTCTTCCTTTTTTTTGTGAAATTGAACTTGAGCAACCTACTGTGTTCATCTCAGGCTTGGTTCAGCCCCCTGGAGTCACATAGGACAGGCTGCAGCCACCTCGCGCCCACCCCTGGCAGTAGCCACTTCCTCACTTTGACCTCAGCCAGCACTTCCTCTGCATCATTCTGATCCCCTTGCCAGCTGGCCTGCACCAGGCTCCCGGAGCTGCTCCCCCCAGGCGGGGCCGGGGTGGGACGGGGGCAGCGTGTTCTGCTGCTTGCAGGTTTGTCTAATTGTTTGTTTATACGCTGACTTGGTCCAGGAGAGGGGGAATGTTCAAAAGAGGTTCACTCGTACAGGGACTGCAAGTTCAAAGTGATGGTGAGGGGCTGGAGCGGTGGTTCAGCGGTTACAGCGCTTGCCTGACATTGCCAAGGACAGGGTTCGAACCCCAGCACCACATACACAACCAAGTGTCGGAGCAATGAAAGCCACATGAAAAACTAAATAAAACTAATTCTCTCTCTCTCTCTCTCTCTGTCCCTTTCTTTAAAAAAAAAATAAAAATAAAAGTGAGGGTGAAAGGAGGAAGGGGAATGTGGGTGGGACAGAAGACGGAGCTGGCATACAGAGGAAAACGATGGCGACAGCAGCTTCCCCAGCGACCACAGCCTTCTAGTCTGAAAGTGAGACCAGTTGCTCAGGTCATGAACTTCTTGCTCAAATCAAACCCACTCAGGGGAATCACAAAGCTTCCTGCTGCAAGAAGCAGGGAGTCTTTCTCCAGAGGTCTGTGGAAAGGGGGTCCTGCGGGACCCGACACGTGCAGCCGGGAGGTTCCAGATGTTTCGGGGGAGACACCGCACACGCGTTGACTGAGCATGACACCTCCGTGCACTTGGAAGAGCGCTTCAGCGAAAGCCACCTGCCCTGGGCATGCCAGGGGAGCGGTACGCTTCCTTTCAGCCTTGGCATGCGTGTGTATACATTGTGATTTGATCTCAAGAAATTTCTAGAGTGTCAGAGAGAGGGCCTGAACCGTGCCTTAAGTCATCCTCCATTATTGCTCCTCAGGTACCTTGCCGAGGTTGGCAGCCACAAGAGGGACACCATTCTCTAGGTCATGTGGCCATGCCCTCATCAGCTGGCCCCCTGAGCTGGACTTTATGCTAAGAAGTTGTCCTGTGTCGATACATCCCCGTGAGCAGAATGGCACCACTAGGACTTCCGTTCGACAGATGAGGAAACTGAGGCTCAAAGATCGACTTAAAGTGCAGTCGTATGCCGGGCACCTCGCCAGGAACTGGCCAGGAGTCAGACAGCAGGTGGCTGGCTCACAGGTTCAGCCTGGGAAGGGCCACAGAAAGCCCACAATCGATGGTCTGCTTCCTTCAGAGCAAGCTCATGAGCTGTAGACCCTGGGGCAAGTGACGGGGCCTCTCTGGGCCTTGGTTTGTCTCATCTGTAAAATGGGGATGGACCTAGCAACTGCCCCACCCCAGGTCCTTCAGCAGCACCGGAAGGGGCCATGCACACACCTGGGATTTCACACCCTCAGTAGCACATTTGTCAGGGACCCTGCAAAATGAAAAAGCAGCCCTTATTTTAAAATTCTCAAGATTTCTGCAGAGCATTAAACCACAGGCCCTTCCAAGCCCCATGTGGATGCACGGGTCTCCAGCCCACAGGCCGAACCTGCCCTTCACTCTGGGGCATGCAGGGAAAGAGTCCGCTCTGCTTCAGATCCACAGAGCCTCAGTGCAGACAGGGAGGCTCCAGGAAAGAGGTGTCCTTCTGGGGAGGCCCAGACGCCTTGGATGGAGCGAGGATTTTCTGTTGCATCTGCCAAGGATGAAACAAAGGAAGGGCAGCCAAGGATTCCTAAAATTCCCAAAGACCAGAGACCTTCAAGCTAAGCATCCGGACAGGAGGGGCCGTGGCTTTGGGATGGAGCTGGAGCCACCCAGCAACCGGGCAGCCCACCTGCTGGTCAGAAGAGCCAGGGGAGTCATCAGTGGCTTGGTTGATTTTAACAGGAAGAGGGTTTTTAAGTTTACTTCTTTATTTTTGGAAATGGGATTGAGGCCAGGGGTGCGTCATCCCTGAGCCACATCCCCAGCCCTTTTCATATTTTACTTTGAAAGCAAATCTTGCTAAATTGCCGGGTCCGGCCTTGAACTTGCAATCCTCCTGCCTCAACCTCGCGAGCTGCTGGGATTACAGGCGTGCGCCACTGTGCTGGCTTGTTTTCGTTTTTATTTATGTGTTTGCAGTGCTGGGGACTGAATGCAGGGCCTTGTGCATGCTAGGGAGGCTCTCCAGCACTGTGCCACATCGCCAGCGGAGAAGAGATGAGATTAACAAAGAAGAGATAAGATTAGTGCTGGGCTGGGGGCAGCGCTCCGGAAGGTCCTGGCAGAGACAAGCAGAACACACTGTTTTCTCACAATTATTTCACCAAGGGCTCAAGGGTTCAAGGGTGCTCTTGGAATGAGACAGAAGCTCCACTGAGAGGCATCGGCTTGAGCTCTTATGGCCAAAGGAGGCCACCAGAAGCCCATCCCAGCCACCAGGATGACACGGACACAAATGAAGGGGGTAGGCTCCACATACGCCCAACAGAATTTTTCAGCTGAGTTCAAAGTATAATTTCAAAAAAGCTGAAGTCAGTAGAACTAGATTTAAATTTTTCAAATATGTTTGTATAATGGTCAAGGAGATAATAAGAAGGAAAACCACAGGTCTTGGAATTTATATGACACTTATTAACATAATAACTTTTTGGGAGGGGGTACCTGGGATTGAACCCAGAGGTGCCACATCCCCTGCCATTTTTTCTTTCTTTTTTTTTTTTTAACAGGGTCTTACTAAGTTGCTCAGGGCCTCACTAAATTCCGGAGGCTGACCTCCAGCTTGTGATCCTCTTGCCTCAGCCTCCCTAACCTCTGGCATTACAGGTGTGCGCCATAGCACCCAGCCATAAGACCATTTTCTATTAATATAATTACGCTACTATTCTAACGAACGTCTATCATCTATTTACAATTCCATTTGCCTTTTTTTAAAAAGTAAAGTTCTGACTAGGCAACACAACTCCATGTAACTGGTGATATTCAGACTATCTAAAACTGAAAAGTTAGATTGAAGAGCCTTGCTCCTACCTGCCCCCCAACTATCCATCCAGTTCCAAATGTTCCTAACTCCTTGTGTTAGTTTCTCATCTCCTTCCAGAGATTCTCTGAGCAAATACAAATGTATATCCTAAATTCTCTCCCATTTGGCATAAAATATTCTATACTGCAACACTATTACACAACTAATCTTTCTTACTTGATACTAGATCTTGGAGATAAATTCTCTCTCATCTCTCTCTCCTCCCTACCTCCCATGCTCTCCCCCACCTCTCTTTTCCCAGGGGGACTTCACCACTGAGCCATATCTCTGGCCCATTTTCTTTCTTTCTTTCTTTTTTTTTTTTTAAGAAAGAGGGGACAGTGAGAGAGAGACAGGGAGAAGCAATATTTTATTTAGTTTTTCATGTGACTTGCATTCCTTGGACACTTGGTTGTGTACGTGGTGCTGGGGTTTGAACTCACGTACTCACGCATGCCAGGCAAGCACCGTCACCGCTGAGCCACCGCTCCAGCCCCCCATTTTATTTCTTATGTAGAGACAGGGTCTCACTAAGTTGCTTAGGGGCTCACTAAATTGCCGAGCTGGCTTTGAACTTGTGATCCTCCGGCCTCAGCCTCCTAAGTGGTTAGAATTACAGGTGTGCACCTGCGGCGTCCCGTCTGTTCGATCAGCCGGTCCCCTAGTGACGGGTGCTCGGTCGCAGTCTCTTGCTGCTACAAGGTTCTAACTAACAAGGGTGCGTGTGCCACAGTGCTGCGATTCACGCTGGCTGGCATTTTCCTCCTGTCTTTAAAGAGTCTGGGGCTCTCAAGCCCTCTCTTTTTCTAATGAGCCAGAGGGGCCTCCGTCCTCCTTTGCACTGGCTGTGAAGTATTTTAATCTCTTCATGGCCTACATTATTGGTCCCCCTGGAGCCCAGGCCAAGTCTGCAGTACAAGGTCTCATGGGAATCAGGGAATCTGTGTTCTTACCCCAGCTCTACAAGCTGTTCCCAATCCCGAGCCTCAGTTTCCACATTTATCAAAGGGATACGACGACAATTCTCAGGGATGCTGTTGGGACCCGGAATCAGGAAAGAGGGACGTAGACGCACAAGGGAGGCAGATGTGCCAAGGCCTGTCCTCCACCTGAAGGCAGAGCTGAACTCTAGGTTCCTGGAGAGGAGGCCAGCAGGGTGCAGGAAGCAGTCTCTGCAGAGGTCATGCCAGTGACAGCAGCTGGCAGGCTTCCAGTGTGGTCCCCAATCCCAGAGCTGGAGCCTGAGCCCTGGAGGTAGCTTGGCAGACTTGAGCAGCCCCAAGCAGCCACCAACCTAAAACTGCTCTCTGCTTTTATTCAGTTCTAAAATAAAACAGTGATAACAGAGAACTTGGCCCCAACCTTCTGGCCCCTCAGGAAAGGATCCAAGGGAATTTTCCACCCATGGCTCCAGGAAGAACCCTGGCAGGCAGAATGGTGCCCGCCCCACTCCTGGGCAGGAGTTCTTGGGGCCTTCTACCTTCTCTGTAGCACTTGCCTCCCCATGGGCCCTAAGTGGCTGACAGAGGCGCCTTTGTCTCCCTCCTCCCTGCCTCCTTAACCTCCTGCCAAGAACCCTGGCCTGTGAGGTCTCTGCTGGTGCTGTTTTCCAGGGACCCTGTGTTTTCTGAAACCTCTGCCTGGCTGGGAAACCATCACTGTAAACCCTCAGGATCCTCTCACCCGTCCCATCTTCCAAAATCCCTGGCAACCACCCCATTTCACAGGTGAAGAAACTGAAGCACAGAGGGGTCAAGCAACTTGCACACAGTCACACAGCTTAAAAATGGAGAAGCCAGGACTTGAACCCAAAGCCATGTTTCATGTGTGATGGTTAAGGGTGCAGGCTGTGGAACCAGATCACCCAAATTCAAGTGCCACTTCTACCATACAGTACCTGTGAGACCTCTGCATGGCTTGATTTCTAGGTCTCAGTTTCCCTGTCTGTAAAATGAAACTGGAATAGTACATCCTTCATGAAGCTGGTACTAGTATATAAAAGAGAAGGAATTCAAAACACTGATAGCAATAATGCATGACCCATGACAACGTAAGTCTAGTATTATTATTATTATTATTATTATTATTATTATTAATTTTACCAGTATATGACACTATCCCAGTCATGAATGTGGTTCAGTTATAAGGAGCACTTTGTTTCTTTGATTTTTCTGGTACCAGGGATTGAACACAGAGGCACTAAACCACTGAGCTGCATCCCCAGCCCTTTTATTTTTATTTTCGATTTTGAGGCAGGGACTTGCTAAGTTGCTCAGGGCCTCGCCAAGTTGCTGAGGCTGGCCTTGAACTTGTGATCCTCCTGCCTCAGCCTCCTGGGCTGCTGGGAGAAATGTGATCTTTTTAAAACCTCCTCTCAGAGCTGTTCGCACACTGGCTTACATACTTGATAGCAGATTACATATTTCTCATTCGTACATTTAATAAACCTTATAGAGCACATATTATCTGCCAAGGACCAGGACAGAGAAGACGCAGATCCACTTCCATGACTCCCAAAGCCAGGTAGGGAGGACAGACATGGGATAATCATGACAGAGGGAGCCCAGGCTGCTGGGGGAGCGCATGAACTCAGGATCAACTGCAGCTTTGGAGTCGGAACACCTACTTGACACCGCTGGAAAAGAACCCTATGGGCTGAGCTGGGATGCAGTGTTTTGATGTTGCAAAGTCTGGCGCTGTGTGGAGCAGAGGCAGAGGGTCTCAACAAGAAGAGAGCCTAGCGTCTCCCTAAAATCCCAAAAGTGAGGCATGATTAGGGAGGACGCCCTCCGCCTCCCTCCCGATCTTCAGGTGTTGCGCAACAGCTAAGATCTGCGATTCCTTCTCCAGAGCTCTGCAGCAAGGCCCAGCCCCTGCCAGGCATCTGGGCCTCAGAATTCCCAGGCCTCCACCACCCCTAACCTCCTGTTCAGGAAGAACCAAGAGCGCCATCCTACTTTTCCAGACTCTCAAACACACCTGGGTACCCAGAAGCAAAGCCCTCTCCTTCCTTTCCTCTTCCTCCGCCTTCCCGTCACTCTCTGGGTCCTCTCAGCTCCTGTTCCTGGCCAGAGCCCACCTGGACCTTCCTTTCACAGATCCCCGCAGCTTGGGGTAAACCCAGCCCTGGGCCACTCCCACGTCCCCTAGCCCTGCCCCCTCCTACTCGCTGACCCAGGAGTGTTAGGTGCAAGGTGACTTAGGCAACGCCACTGTGAAAGAATGAGCCACCTTGAGGTCACTCCAGCCCACCTGTCCCTAAATACCGACCATTCTCCACCCTAAACACCCCATCATTAAGAAAGAAATCCTCCCTGACCACTGGAGCCAAGCTCTCCTCTCCCTCTTTGTCTCCTAATTCACCTTTTCCCTTGCATAAAACGATGCTGAAGCCCAGGTTCCCACCATGCGCAGCCCCTCTGGGTCTTCCCTTGACCTCCACTGGTCTCTATCTCTCTCTTTCCACCTCCTGTGCCTCCCGCAGATCCAGTAAGGACTCATCCATCTCCTCTGACTCCTTTGGATTCCTGGAATCCCTGCCACGGTTTCTCTCTCTGTGGATACCGTTTGACAAATCCCTGGCTCGGTTGCGAGACGCCCACCACCACTGTGCGGTAGGGACTAGCCATCTTTGCGGATGCCCAGCCTTCCAATCCATGATTCCTGGAACGAACTTAGAGAGACCAAATTCTTGTGGGGACCCCCTTGATCGTTGGCCTTGCTCTCTGCCAGAGTCTTTGGGGGCCCACCTCAACCCATTTCGTCCAACATGGGCCAGAACCCATCAAAGCTTCCACTAGACGCCCACTTGGGTTCCTTTGCAGACATGCCAGACCCTGGGTCCCCAAGACACAGTCAACTCCGAAAGACTGGTGTTCTTCTGCAATACTTCCTGGCCCCAATACAAGCGAGACAATAGCAATCACTGGCTTAAAAAATGGCACATTGGATTTCCATTCTCAAGATCTTGAACTCTCTCCACTGCAAAGGCAAACGGTCTGAGGGTCTCTATGTCCAGGCCTGGCAGGTCCACTGCAGACCTTCTTCCTACCCAAACTGCTCAACTTTTCACACTCTTCTCCTCAGTGGAAAACCCGCCGGGCATCCCTCTCTCGGGACCCCCTTCCTCTTTGGAACTCCTGTGTTCCATTATTCTAAATCCTGTTACTTAGCTGTGTCTGACCCTGTGTCCACGGATTTCACTCTTTGAATTTGCAAGACAGAGCCCACCCAGCCACCCGTGTTATATTTATAGGGATTCACCCAGGATCTTCAGAAGAGTGAGAGAAACCGACAATTGCTCTATCCCTTTCTTCCTAGGAGATCTCTACTCCATTTTGTACATTCTGTGTCTATCAAAAATCCCTCTCTGCTTTCATGGAGAAAAATATTAACCTGATCTTGCTCCAGTTTCCTTTCACAACAATCTATTTGATCAAGAAACTGTGGTCTAAGAAGCACCCTAATTCTCTGGCCAGGTTTGGATGCAGGATCTCTAGAGGTGGTCATAAGCCAATCAATCACACATGGAAGCTCCATCTCCACTTTAATCTCCCTTGATGGCTTCTCACCCGATGGGAGAGGGAGGGCCTCGCTCCGTAGCTCCTTGGATCGCAGGCTGAGATAACGACTCCGGAGGCAGAGTCCTACCTGTCCATCTACCAGTGTGCGGCTGGGCTGCCCCTCCGGCTTTCTCTTTCTCTGTCTTATAGCAACCTCCCCCAGTGTTAGGGGACGGACAGTTGCGAATGGTGGGAATAATTAAGAGAATAATCAAGATTAAGAGAATAATTCTATAAACTGAGCCCACTGCGCTGACCCATGTGCTTCCTTTTCCAGAAAGCAATTTACCTGCAACCCTGCCTGGCCTCCGTGAACAGGCTTTGTCACATTCCTCAGCAAACTACCCGTTATCTGCAAAGGAAATGAAGGCCCAAAATAATGTTAATAGGAGGAGCCCAAGTTACCCTGAAGGAGAAGACTTTGGAGACCAGATCCTGAAATTCAGGGAGAGAAGGATAATTTCTCCTAACCAGAAAACCTGTAAGAATGTACAGTTAAGAATCCAATTAGAGTCAGTCAACATGGGCCAAGGTGACCTAGAGGTCTTGCTGTCAGTCACAAGTTGAGCCGGACCTGGGCTGGACTCTGTAAACTTCACCGGGATTCCCAGTACAACTGGAGTGTGGGAGAGGCACTATATGAACACCTTTTGCCTATCTCAAGAAACATGTTCTCCTGTTCAAGGAGATATCTGGCCCATTGGTGACTTAATTTTTAAATGTTCAGAAAGTTTATAAGGACTGTTTCAAAATGTAGATTTAAGAAAGGGTCAGCAAGTAGGAAAAGAGATATAAGAAAGTTATAGGTATGGAAATGTTTCTGGATGAGAAAGTATCTTAAAGTAGACAAGCTACAGAATATCTAAGTAACCCGCAGGTTTGTGGAAGGTAAATCTCAAAGGTCTGTGTGTGATTAAGCTGAAATATGTTTTTGCTCTTGTTAATTCAATTTTGTATTTTCCTTATAAAGCTTTATAACTGTTGCCTGTTAACGTTTTGCAGACGTGCTACTTCTAACAAAAAAATCTGAGTCAAGACACACCATCACCTATAGGAAAGGTAAGATATATTAAGTTCAAGTACTGTTACTGACCCTAATTAAACAAAAAGGGTAACTATAAAACTGTACACATTAAAATTAAAGCCCAGTACTCCCACTTAAGACTGGTGAAACTGGCCTGCTGGATGTTTAAAACTAAAACCTGGAGACCAAAGTCAAGGAAGTAAAAGGGCCAAGGAAAAGCAGCTAATATCTTGGCCCTGACCTTTAGGGTCAGCCAAAACCCAGAGAACTACGGAACCCCTCTGTCTTGCATGTCTAGTAAGTCAAGTGACCTCCTGATTAAGGGGATCATGAAGCCCCCGGAGAAAGCCAACCAGTGCACATTCTGCAAAGGGGAAGGTCATTAGAAAGGGAAATATTCCTAGGCTGGAGCGGTGGCTCGGCGGATACGGCGCTTGCCTGGCATGCACAAGTACACAGGTTCAGACCCCAGCACCCACGTACACGGCTAAGAGTCAGAGCAACGAAAGCCATGTGAAAAACTCAATAAAAATTGATTCTCTCTGTCTCTCTCTTTCTCACTGTCCTTCTCTCTTTAAAAAATGAAAGAGAGAGAGAGAGAGAGAAAGGGAAATATTCCTAATGCTCCCAAAGGAAGCCATGTGTGGTCAGCAAGACTCTGACCCATCCTGGAAAGCATCATCACTGATAGAAGAAGGTTAAAGGAGTCAAGAGGCTACCCACATGTCCCCTAAAGTGGCCTCCTTAGGACTCTCAGCTGATCTTAAGAATAGATAGACAGGGCTGGAGAGGTGGCTCAGCAGTTACCACATTTGCCCCGCTTGTGCGAGGATGCGAGTTCAAACCCCAGCACCATGTACACAACAAAATCTTGGAGCAACAAAAGCCACATGGAAAACTAAATAAAATCAATTCTCTCTTCCTATCTCTCTCTCTCTCTCTCTCTCAAAAAAGAATAGATAGGCATAACTTCAATTTTGACCAACTTGGTCTTAAACACCTGGCAGGAGAGTTATAACAAAAGCACAGCCATACATGGGCATTGAAAAGGAGAGACACTGATTCTTTTAATGTAACTCAAAATGTGGGCTCGTGCCAGTCCTCCCACAAGTAAATAAAACTGGGAGATTATGAAGAAAGGATTGCAGAAGACACTACCAGAGTCGCAAGTCTAAGTCAGTTTGAGACCTACAAATTTTCGTAACCTCCCATACAGTTAAACATCTGTTTTTCATTGTTATGATTTTTGGTTCTAATATTTATTTCTCAGATCAATCTACATAAAAGCCCTGACTTTACCAAGAGGTTCCTAAGTGACACAGCTGAAGGGATCCTTCTGCTAACGCAGAGGTAATGCCAATAAAAAGCTACATTATAGAAATCGGATGGCTTTCCCCAACTCAGGGGGATACCTGTGCCACTAGAAAAATTAAACGTGCTTCTAGCGACACCTTTAATGTTTCTGAAGACCTGAATGTCCTCCCCTCACAATAAGTGACATGTCAGACCGCACCCTAAGCTCCAGCAGTTACCATCTTCACGCTCTTCAACGGCTGGCTGAGAACACTGCTTTTGTAGTAACTGCTTGCAGAAAATAATGTTTTGATGCATTGTGTATTGTTGTAGCCTGATTCCTTCCCCGTGTGCACGATGTCCGGTCACCTGCCAACCACCATCTTGGACCTCTGGACTGTCCTGATCCTGATGCACAAGCTGCCCGGATGGTCATGGATATATGACCCTCTGTGCAGCTGCCGCCCAACTTCTCCCGAGGCCCCCTAGACAGACCCACAGGAGAGTTTCCCGGACCCCCAGCCAATGCCCACCATCAGCACAAAGAAGCCAGAATGGTCATTGCCTTTCCCTGTGACAGCCCTAAAGGGTCTCTTCAAAGGGGAAGTTGAGGTAGGAGGCAGGTTATCTATCGGCAGATAGAAATGGGGACCTTGGAGAATGGGGTTCCACCTCTCCGGATTAAAACCATGGGCTAAAATCTTTTCATTTTTGGCTTCCTGAATGGAAGGCCTCACTCATTCTTGGATGCCCAACTCGTGCCCTTGGCAAATTCAATCCCTCCATTTATCTTTTTTTTTTTTTTTTTTAAGATAGAGGGACAGTGAGTAAGAGAGAGAGAGAAAGAGAGAATCAATTTTATTTAGTTTTTCAAGTAGCCTTTGTTGCTCTGACATTTTGTTTTGTATATGGGGCTGGGGTTTGAACCCATGTACTCGCGCATGCCAGGCAAGCACCGTAACCGCCAGGCCACTGCTCCAGCCCCACCTCCATTCATCTTAACACCCACCTTAACACTCCTTTATCCTCTGATGCTGGTCTTTCTTACACCCCTGTCAGCTCTCCTCCCTAAGGTGTCAGCCACAGCGTGGGGCACCTCCGAGCCCACAGTGGCCATCCACCATGTTCCCATTAAAATTTCCCCTGCAAGACCCTGCTTCCAACTAAAGCAAGTTACCTCCTATGAGCTCTCTGGCTTCTTCAATTATAATCAGGGAATCTTCCTAGGTAGAACCACCACTTATGTCTGTTTACCCCATTAACCGGATAAGAACTTGAGACTTGCCTGGCTCTTTCTCTCTTCCCAATGCTTTGTGTAATTATTAGCCTTGCCATGGGGCTCTCCCCATTTCGGCTGTTCACCTCCTTTCTGGGGAGAACCATCAATGCGATGGCAGAGTCCAGAGCATCCTCCTGCTGGGCTGCGCTAGAACTGCTCAGTACAGAGCCTGAGACTCCTCAACCCGTCCCCTCCAGCCGGAGGCCGCGTAAGATCCACCACCCCCCTTCTCTTTTCTTGTCAAATAGAAAGAGAAAGGCAGGACTGTCAGGAAGAACCTGACTTAGGCAACACCATTTTGAAACATATCTTCCCTCTTAGAATAAGAACTACCTCCAGGTCACTCCGACTCACCTGTCCCTAAATGCAGGACAATACTCCACCTGAAACACCCCATCATCAAGAAAGGAATCCTGGAGCAGTGGCTTGGGGTTACAGCACTTGCCTGGCATGCACGAGGACGTGGGTTTGAACCCCAGCACCACATACGCAGCGGAGTGTTGGAGCAATGAAGACCACATGAAAAACTAAATAAAATTCTCTCTTTCTCTCTCTCTCTCTAAAAAGAAGGAGAAGGATAAGGAGGAGGAGGAGGAGGAGGAGGAGGAGAAGAAGAGGAGGAAGAGGAAGAGGAGGAGGAGGAGAAGAAGGAGAAGAAGAGGAGGAAGAGGAAGAGGAGGAGGAGGAGAAGAAGGAGAAGGAGGAGGAGAAGAAGGAGAAGGAGGAGGAGGAGGAGAAGAAGAGGAGGAAGAGGAAGAGGAGGAGGAGGAGAAGAAGGAGAAGGAGAAGGAGGAGGAGGAGGAGGAGGAGGAGGAGGAAGGAGGAAGGAGAAAAGGAAGAAAAAAGAATCCTCCCTGGCAACTCCCTAGTGATGCCCTAATTCTGTCCCTCCTTGTGCCCCTACTTCTACCCCAGGCTGCAGGTGGAAGGCGGGTCCTAGAGTCCCCTGGGCCCCACTCGCAGGTTTCTCCTGGTAAACCTGTGTTACTGTTAAGCCCCACTCTCCTGTTTCTTTTACTCGCGTCTTTCCTTACTGGGAGTAGAAGCTGGACCCCAAGCTCCAACACAATTGTATTCAAAGAAACACAATCCAGACACCAAAAGCACTGTACATTATACAGGGCCTTGTAGGGGATGATGCTGGGACCCAGCCCTGACCCCCCACCAGCAGGGTGCTCCCCAGCTGCGGAGGAGTTAGAAGGAAACATCTCCCTCCGCCCTGCCCTCTCTGCCTGAGAATCACCCCCAGCCATTCTTACTTAGGAGCTGCCAGTCCATAAGTGACCTGGGACTCCACTCCTCTTGTGCCTAGGTGCTCTAGGGGACAGGCTGAGGACAGCCTCCACCTGGGGCTGCATCTTCGCTTGCTCCCTCCCTCCCAGGGCCTGTGATGGTTTGAATGTGACATGTTTCCTTCAAAACTCAGGTTCAATTTATTCCTCCTTGTGAGGTAGTGAGGTGAGACCTTTAAGGGGCGATTGGAGCTCTGCCCTCAGGAATGCACGGATCCATGCTGTTCACGGGTTAATGAGTTGGCAGCCGCCTTGAGAGTGTCTGAGCCTGCTGGCAAGCTTTCTCACCATCTGATGCCCTGCACCACCTGGGACTCTGCCAGCAAAAAACCACCAGACATGGTCCCTGACCTGGGACCATAACCAGGAGCCAAAATAAACCTCTTTTCTTTACAACTCACCCCGCCGGCGGGGTGCTATTATTAGGAACAGAAAATGGACTGAGAGCCCTCTGCCTCTTGAGAGCAGAACTGGGCAGTGCGATTCTCACCTTGAGTCCAGATTTGGGAGCAAGGGGCACCCCAAAACTCACCAATGAAAACAAATGTTTTACTGCAGGGTTTTAAAAAATTAAAATCAATGAAAAAATTCATGAGAACCCAATATTTTGAATGAAGCTGAGATGCAACCTTTTCCACTTGCATGACCCACTTTCCCTAGTCTCTGCCTGATCCCAACCCTGCCCGACAGCAAGTCCTCAGCACACCAGGTTCACCCAAATCCATGGGGCACCCAGATCAAAGCCCACCACAGGGGACCTCAGAGTGTTCTTTTACTCATTCTTCTCCCCCAGCAGGCTCCCAGGGTCTGGAAGGAAAACCATCTTAGACGTCCAGAGGCACCTTTCCAAAGGTGTGCTTAAGGCCACCTGGGTTCAAACCCTGGCTCAGTTGCTCATCCACTGTGACCTTAACCAAGTTTCTTAACCTCTCTGTGCCTTTCCTTGATTCCACAGTGAAGAGGCAAAGGAAAAAGGACCTTTGTAAGCACCTCCCTCAGAACTAAAAGTCCACAAATTCCCTACGCTAAAGCCACCCAGACAGGAGGCCAGCGCACAGGCAAGCCTCCCTTCCCTGAAACTGACCCAAGTGCTTCCAAGGGCCACAGTTTTTTAGTTGAAATTCATAGGAATTTTAGAGGCTAGATGCAAAATTCCCAGGCTTGTCAATAAAACAAAGTACAAATCCTCCAAATAAGTGTTATGTGTTTTAAAAATAAAGCCATAATCTCAAAATAATTTCAGGGAGAGCGTTGGTCTTCCTTCCCCAAGGTAAAGAGGGCTTTAGGAGATGCCCCCAGATCCCGTTCCCTAAAGTCCAAGAGTGTGCCCTCTGCTGACAGGGCAATAAGCAAGTGTTTACTGAGCACCCATGGGTGGGGGTGGCGGCTGCAGGGTCCTGCGAGGCATGTCCCCTTCCAGAACCTGGTCAGAGTCCAGCCACAGCCCAAGAGGAGGAATCTCCAAGAAGCCAGCTGTCTGGACACTCGAGCACCCGTCCACGGGGACAGGCAGTGGCTTGGCTTTGCACAAAGCTGCTCAGCTCAACCTCTGGAAAACTGCAGGTGCTGAGGACGCTGGCCTTGGAGGGAAGGAGGGAAGAGAGGAGAGAAAAAGGAGGAAGGAGGGCAAGATTTGGCAGGGGGTCACGGGGGAAGGAAGTGCATGAGGGGACAGGCCATGCAGCCCCTCGGATCTCCAGAGCCTCAGAGTCCCCTAAGGAGCCAGCATTTCTACACAACACCCCACAGGAGAGACAAGCCAGGTGCCACCACCCCTGCGGGAGTCAGAGAAGCCCCAGGCAAGCGTTGTCCGTGGTTCTAGAAACGTGTCCCAAAGGCCTGCCTGGGGCCAGGGCTCCTTCTACTCTACCACCACCCCCTCCTGACCACCTGAGAGGGCACAAAAATACATCCCTGGTTTCTGGGAACATGCCTCCCAAAAGATAAAGCCAGTCCAGCACCGTGGTCCACGCCTGCAATCCCAGCGGCCCGGGAGGCTGAGGCAGGAGGATGCCAAGTTCCAAGCCAGCCTCAGCAACTCAGCGAGGCCCTGTCTCAAAATAGAAACAAAGGACTGGAGGTGCCCAGTGGTGAAGCAACCCTGAGTTCAATCTCCAGCCCCAAGCCCCCTGAAAAACCGAAAAAAAAGGGAAAAATCTCCCCTCAATGCGTATGGAGAACTGGTGCTTCCCTGTGTTGAGCCCAGGAAGGTGCAGGGCCAATGGCCTATATTCCAGCTGTTATTGGCCCAGTTCCTACCTCCCCAGTTCCAACTGCTTTCCTCTAAACAGCTGGCTATAGCATATACCTGCTCCCCCAAGAAAAGAAAAGAGAAACAGTCCCTCCCCTGCACCCACCCTCCTCCCCCTGCGACACGAGGGAGCTCGAGTCTCACCCCCAGTTCACAGAGGAGGGAACCAAGACCATCCCTCTAGGACAGCGGGGAGTTTGAAGCCTGTCATTCGGCCTCTGCAAACACACATCAGTGACACACTTCCCACCCCCACCAGGCAGGTGCCCGCCCCCACCCCCAGTACCTGCTTCCAATGTCCCAGCAAGGGGTGGGGGACGCCTGGGCCCAGGAGGGGTTCTACCTGTCCAGCCTAGAGTGACAGAGACCTCAGGCTCCTCATCTAGAACACGGGATGCAGCTGGGGTCAGCACTTGTGCCCCAGGGCTCTGCTGAAAGGCTGTGGGCAGCGGGCGGTGTGGACAAGGGCGACCCGGGATTGCAACACGAGCCTCCGCAGCCTCCCCGCTATGCCGCTTCTCCCAGCTCTGTCAATACGCCGTTTTGTCACATTAAAAAAAAAAAAATGTCAACTCTGTTCTGGTCATTCAGTTTACAAGAAAAGGGAGGAGCAGAGAGGGCCCCGGGGAGGGGCAGGGAAGTTGGAAGCACTCAATTCTCCTAGGGTGTTCACTCAGAAACATCCTGACCTGGGCTCCCCGAAGCAGAGGAGGCTGCTTCTTGTCAACAGCGAGGTTACCTGGCCAAAAGGCCCCCTCGTCTGTGTCCCACGGCCCGCATGGCCACCACTACGAGGCTCTCTGCTGGCGAGGCACCGTGCCCACAGCACCCGGCCACCAGTCAGACACCTGAGCGCGAGGGAGGCCATCGCTTCGCCTTCCCACTGGCTGCATGGATGGGAACCAGCTTCTCAGGAATTGGGGTCCGACATGGAGAAGTGGGGCCACACCTCAAAACGGTGTCGGTGCAGGGAGGATCTGAAGCACAGGGACAGGAGTCGGTCTTGGAAATGGCAGCAGAGGACAGGAGGACTCTGGAGAAGAGGCCAGAGAACAGGAGCAGCCCCAGAGCATGGCCCCAGGCGGTTGGCCAGCCTCTCTTAGTCCAGCCTCTGAGCCTCATCCCGGGCAGGGAGAGAACAGCTGCTAAGGGGACCTGGACGGTGGCCAAGGAGACAGTCGCAAGCATTTCCGAAGGCTTTGCTTTGTATGTGCCCCCTGTGGATAGAAGCTCCAGGTGTAGGCAGGCTCCCTTCACGAGGCAACTGCTAGGTCCGGGGCCCAGACCTCACCACACCGCTCATGGCAGATTCTGCCACTTGAGGCTCGGAGTTAGAGTCGCTGACCCAAGATCACCCAGCTCAGGATTCGAACCCAGGTTTGTCTAACTCCAAACTGGACCGTGACCCTATAGGCCCCAACAAACGGGAAAAGGCTAAAGTCATGAGAAGGTGGCAACCTTTACCTAATAAACATGTCATGAGTTACAGAACACAGGAGAGTGAACACACATCCCCTCTCTGGGCCTCAGTTTCCCTGGCTGTAACACAGGACTGTGGGCCCTGCTTCGTTGGCTGTGTGAGAAACAATTGGATGGATACTCATTTTATTTTTACTTAATACTTTTTTTGTTTATTTATTTATTTTAGAGACAGAGAGAGAAAGAGAATCCGTTTCATTTATTTTTCCATCTGGCCTTTGTTTCTCCAACGCTTAGTTGTGTGTGTGGTGCTGGGGTTCGAATCTGGATCCTCGTGCATGCCAGGCAAGGGCTGCAACCACTAAGCCACCTCTCCAGCCCCTGGGTACCCATTTTATAAACAGTCTGCGGTGATCAGTCCAGGTGTGACGGGCCCAGGGGACAATCTTGGCAGCAGGAAGTGGTGTTGGGCAAGAGCCCTGCCTGGACTCAGGTGGTGAAATCTACCTGTCCTTTCAGCTCTTCAAGAAGGACCCACAACGTGCTGCTGGCTTCCCAGGCCCCCAGAGCTAGCAGTGCCAAGGGCATAGAGTGGGCAGAGTGCAGATCAGCGGCCAGGCCCTCAGGACGGCAGGAGACGCAGGGCCAACCGGACCAACGCCCTCACCCCGAATCACGCTGGGACAACCAGGGCCAGCGCCCCTCCAGCCTCCCTTGGGGCTGCTCACCACCTCCCCTCCCTCTCCGGAGTCCTGTTTCTGATTTTCTTCACGTCTGTGGCTTTTTATGGGAGGAGAGGGGAAAACAGTAATAGAAAGGCCCATTTAGGCCAGACAGGCCCCCCTGGCCCCAGGAAAAGCAAGCCTGGTGATTCAAGGTCTCCACCCGGTCCCTAACATGCTTCTTGGCCAAGGCAGGAAGCAGAGAGGAAACACTTGGAACAAAACTAGGGCCCCAGCATTGCCAGCAACTGGCATTCCTTAGCCTTCTGTGGCTCCAGAGCTCTGGTCTCTTCCATCAGGCCAGCCCCTCACCCGGAGTCCATGTTTTATTTCTGACCCCAACTCTGGGCCCTGCATGATATCATCCAAGCCCCACAACACCCATGTGAGGAAAGTTCTCTTATGGTCCCTCCTTCAGTTGGGGAAACTAAGGCTCAGAGCGGCAAAGCAAGTTTCCCAAAGTCAGCAAGCAAGGGGCAGAAACAGGTTTCAAACCATGTTGAGCCAGGAGGCTGCTGCATCTGCCCACCGGGTGGGCATTCCTTTCTGCAGCAAAGGGAGCCTTTTTCCTTCATGACCCAAATCCCAGACAGTCAAAGAGGCCCCCTGTGAGTTCAGTCTGTCATGAAGAGACTGGAAATTGCCCACAGTCTCTGAAGACCTGCTCCTGCCCCTACGTCCCCCACGGCCTGGAGGTCCATGGACCCTTTAATGCTATCCAGGCTTAGTCTGGCTACAGAGATTGTGGCAGAGTCTCCCTCCCACCCCTAAAGACATCCTGGAATCCCGGGGGGCAGACCAGAGATGCCATCCTAAACCAACTCCTGTGAGCCCAAAAGGAACGGCCTCATTTGCTCCCCGCCTCGATGCCCACATCTATCAGCAGTCCTAAACATGGGGGAACTGGGGACGACCACTCAGTCAAGAACTGAGAACTATTCCATCCCCCACAGCTGCTGCATGCGCCAGACAGCCCAGGAGATAAAACCACAGACCAACAAACCCTCTGCCCTCTTGGAATTGCAAATTCAATTAGCTTCGGGTTGTCTGGAATCTTCCATTGTCCAAATGTTCGAGTTTAAGCACTGAGGGTTTGCAGAGGGCAAGGGTGCCCTTCCCGTAAGACAAGGACGACTAAACCTTCCAGAAAGCTGGGCGGCAGCTTCGAGGCCCCACAGAGCCTCCACGTCCCTCCTGCCACTCCCTGCTTCGCCCACCCCACCAGACACCCCTCGCTGGCTGCGCCTCCGGATCTCTGTGCTCCCTGCTTGAAGTCCCTTTTATTTCTGGCCAACTCTCTCCAGGCAACTCAAGTCCAACTCATCCTTTAAACCCAGCTCAAATACCGTTTGGAATCTCATTTCCTGGCTTCCCCTGGAAAGCGCCTCCTCTCTGCTCCTGCATAGCTGTCCATGCTCAATGGGCTTCAGTGGAGAGGGTCAGAACAGCCCCGCATCCGCCTTCCCTGCTGGATGGGCGATGAGTGGAATTGGCATGGTGGTTAGGACCCCTGAGCACCTTGTCCCCAGCACCCTCATGTGACAGCCAACATTCTGAGTCGACGGGACCCCCTCTGTCTGCTTACTGGCCTGTCTTCCCACTCAGCAGGGAGCTCTCTGAGGGCAGGGCTCATCCCTCCCTGTATCTCATGCTCCTTGCATACACTAGGTGCTCAATAAGTGAATGGTGTGAATGGAGGCTCTAGCCTGCCTCCTCTACCACCATCCTGTAGTTCTTTGTGTAGTTCCTTTTTCTCTTTCTGAGCCTCAGTTATCCCATCTGAGAAATGGGCGTATGCACAAGCTCAGGGGTGACAACCATCATCTCAGATGGTCATTGGAGCAGTTATTGTTTTTTTGTACCAGGGACTGAACACAGGGGCCCTTAGCTACTGAGCCACATCCCTATCCCTTTTAATTTTTTTATTTTGAGAAAGGGTCTCACTAAGTTGCCTAGGCCTTGCTGTTGCAGAGGCTGGCCTTAAACTTGTGATCCTCACTGGGATTATAGGCATGCACCTCTGTGCCCAGCACACATTGGGGTTTAAGATCAAACTTAGTTGACAGTTTATATTTAAAGAAGGACTCTAACCTCACCTCTCCCAATACACACATGTTCTTCATACCTTGAAGAGGTGGAGTTTATTTCTCCTCTCCTGCTTCTAGACTGGACTGGTCACTTTCCATGATGGACAGGAAGTGGCAGAAGTGATACCAAGCTAGGCTCATGCCTGAGTCTCAAAAGGGTAGAGAGTTTCAACTTTTGCAGAGCCCTGGACATTCCGGTAGATAAATCCCAGCAGCTCCCTTCAAAGAGACAGTGTAGGTCCCGGGAGGATGCAGGACCGGGTTCAAAGGCCCAGCGCAGTGGAGCTGCAGGCTGCAGGCAGCCCGGGAGAGATAACGAGAGCTCAGAGCAGGGAGCAGCGGTCCCCGGTCCCCGCAGCGCTCTGCCCAAAGGCAGCAGCATGAACAAACAGATCCCTTCAAGCCGCTGAATTTTGGACTGGTTTGTTGTTGTTGGGTTGTTTTGTTTTGTTTTGTTTTTAAAGAGAGAAGGACAGTGAGAGAGAGAGAGAGAGAGAATCAATCTCTATTGAGTTTTTTTTCCCCATGGCTTTCATTGCTCTGACACTCAGCTTTGCACGTGAGTGCTGGGGCTTGAACCCACGCACTTGCGCATGCCGAACAAGTGCTGTAACCGCCGAGCCACCGCTCCAGCCCCCTCTGGGCTGGTTTTGATACCCAGAGATGAAGAGCTGAAACATCTGGGTCCTGCTAGTGAGGGGCGTGGTGGTTTGTGATACCCGCGTGGCATGTGAGTGAGGAGGGTGGAACTACGTCCCTGCACCAGATCACCTCAAGGTCAGTGCCAATGCACTTTAACGTCCAATCGAGATTCTTCTAGGACCTGCTGGAAAGGAAGGTTCCAGATACAGAGGGAAGTGATCCATGTCAGAGAGCAAAGTGAACCCTGGCAGGGACCTGCAGGGACGCTGGCAGGACTAGTGGAGCCATCAAGGCCCCTCCTGGGGCATTTAAACAGGTGACTTGGAGGGAGAGTGACACTTAGAAACAGACAGAAGTGGGGGAAACTGAGGCACACTGAGAGCAGAACAGGGAACATCAAGCTCCTGCAACTGAGGGGACAACACTAACTCAGATCCCAGAACCTTCCAGGCTGAGCACAGGCCTGGCTGGGCAGCTGGCACCTGTCCCCAGGTTGGCACACATCCTCCATCGTGAGCCCCAAGGGAGCTCAGCTCCTGACGGACAGACAGACCAGCACTGCCCCAGCATGCGGCAGAAGTAGAAGGGTTCTCCTGTCCAGAAATCACCTATGCCTGACATAGATGCCACCCTGGAAAACTAAGCTGCCTGGGGGCTCATTTGGTTCTGCTGAGCCCTGAGCAGCTTCCAGGCTCTGAACTCTGGCTAACTCCTTTCACCTTATCCGCGGCCCTGCCGAGAACCTAGTAGCCTCCCATCTCAGCCAGAGTCAGTGGGCTCACGTGTGCTGAAGCAGGGATGCCAAAGTCTGGGGCCAAGGTCAGGCCTGATTAGCACACAGCATGCCCTGGTACAGACTCTCTGCTCGTACATACCCACGTCTATCCCGACTGCTCAGCACCCTGCTGAAACAAGGAAAAGAACGGCCATCTGAACCCTCAAAGTCCAAATTCATAAGACAAACGAGTTCATACCAAAGTATCCCTTACCATGGTAGGCAGAGTAATAAACTGCACTTCCCCACCCAGCAAAGACGCCCTCATCCACATCCCCAGAACTTGCGAACGTGTGACCTTACAGGATTGCATGGAATATCCAGGTGCGACTCCTGGTAATCACCTGCGTCCTTATAAATAAAAGAGGGAGGCAGGAGGGATAGAGCAATATCATGTGAGAAGGACTCAGCCCTGCTGCTGGCTTTGAAGATGCAGAGGGACCAGGACACCTCTGGAAGCTGGAAAAGGCAAGGAGTCCCACCCTCCCAACAGCTCCCAGGAAAGAGTGCATTCCTGCCTAATATTGAACCTTAGCAATTCAGTCAAATTTGTTTGAGATTTCTGATCTCTAGAACCATAAGGAAATAAATCTGTGTTCTCTGAGGTCACTCAAGTTGTGATGATTGTTGTTACAGCAGCCAAGAATAAACTAATACATCTGCTGCCGGGACATTCACTTCATCCCGCACACAGGAAGTCACAGATTCTGAAAACAGTTCAAAAAAAAAAAAATCCAGGTATGGAAGGATGAGCATGTCTGGAATGTCCCCGCCCTTAGGCACCACACTAGGTCATTTATTGAGCACATATTATAGTCCAAAGAACATGGCAGACACTTCAACAGCCCTGAGACTGGAGGGAGCCCAGGCTAAAGGACGTGCTGAGCTGATGTGATTGGCCCGAGCTCAGGAAGGTGGCAGGTGCCAGAGCCCAGGTGTGCAGGGCTGCTCTTGCCCACCCCGCCACCCCTCCTCCCCTTCAGCGCTGATCTCCAGGGTGGAAAATCAGCTGTGCTGGTTATTTCTTGACCCATGCTCCCCACCCACCCTCCGACCTTCTTGCACAAGCGCTGCCCTCAGCAGGAGCCCAAGCCATGTACCCCAGAAAGCAGAACAGAATCTGACTCCCTGCCTGAGAGGCAGCTGACCTGCTGCTGAGTCAGCTTCCGGGACTTGCAGCATCGCCCAAGCATGCGCGAGGCAAGGAAGCCAGGTGTCCCCCGGCCACCAGAGCCCAGACGTGAACCAGCCCAGCGCTTGCTCCAACCTGGGAACCCAAAGTCGCCAAGCAGCAGAGCCCAGGTCGACCCGGACACGTTGCCTTGAGTGAGGGGCTGTGGCTTCCTCCGCACTCTGTACGGTAACTCACTTCACCCCACTGAACCCCAGAGAGGAAGCACAGCGTGTCAGGAAAACAGGGAGCTGCTTCCAGAGCGGCTGGCCCCAGAGACGAGCGTCACCATGTTCTCTGCCCACGCAGTGCCCACATCATCTTTGATGGCACTCTGTAAAATTTGATCCAGCAGTGCAAGAAATTCTACTCTTTCTCAATCCATGCTCATTACTTTAAAAACACCAGGACTCCGAAGACAGACAAATCAACTGATTTGCTGATACTGCCTAAAATCTGAGCCCAGAAACAGCACAAAGTGGATGCCAAGAACAAGGCCCTTGCCCTGCATCCCAGGCCTGGCCTAGGGCCTCCCTTTTAGCTGCAGTCCTGGAAGGAGCCCTGGACTGGGAAAGAAGCACACGAATCTTAATCCCACCAAGAGACCTGGGAATGTCACCCAACCAACCACAGCCTCACTCTCCTCATCTCTAAAATGGGAACAAACATAAATACCCCAAGGCTCTGCTAGAGGTCTCTGAGGGCAAGAGCTCTGCCTTTCTGCCTTCCTTCATCACATCTGCCCTGTGGAGTACTCAGCACGGAGCAGGTGCTGGGAAGTGTTTGTTGAGTGAATGTGTGAACTAATGCTGAGTCTTCCGGAGAGCCTGGGGCAGGAAGCAGGTCTGACTCAACTGAGTTTCTCACATCACCCAAGCTCTCGTTCTGCCCCCGGTTTGCTCACACAGGAAAAGACTCCCAAGCACCCGCAATGGGCCCACCCTGCTCAAGGCCTCAGGGTCACCCAGGACCCCAACACGCCCTCACATCCTGTCCCTTCTCTTTTTTCACGGCCAGTGGCTATGACACTGTCACACTGGGTTTCCCCAGACCAGGACAACCACCCAGCTGCCTTATAACCAACCACCATGGCCCCTTCTGGGGACCCATGCAATGATCCTGAGCTTCTACTTCCCTTATGCCCAGCCCTGGGGAAGTCCAGCCCAAGGAAATCTTGACCCTAACCATGCGCCATGTGCTCTCTCTTCCTCTCTCTCTCTCTCTCTCTCTCACCCATATGCACTGAGGCACTAGGACAGGAGCAGGAGTTTTCTGAGTCCAAATCCCACTTCTTTTACTTATGAGCTGTGTGATCTTGAAAAAGTTCCTTTACCTCTCTGAGTCTTGTTTTCCTCACCTATAAAAAGGTGTGATAATAATCCTGAAGCCTTTCCACATAGGATTATAGGAGGATCAATGCGACGGAGGGTGGATATGAAAACCTTTGACTCCACAAATGTAATGCAATAAAAAAGTCATTATTCTTGTTTCTTTTCTTCCAGGAGGGAAAGAGAATAGCCATTGTCCGTGTTCTAGAGAAATCCACATTTAGGAGCTGGAATCTGAGAGTTCAATGTCAGTGATGGGAATTACCTTAAGGATAGGAAAACATCTGAAGGATCCGACATTATCATGCTAACTTGAAGGTTAACTAATAAAATTTTAGAATAAAGAATCAAAGAGAGCTAAGAGGTCACCAGATTTGTGATGTAGACACAAAGATCCATCCCGTGCCACCTTACTTACACCCAGCTACAGCTGGGAAAGAGCTTCCCTTAACAAGAACCCCACATCCCAGCCTCCTTTGCAAGCAGATTGGCCGCAAGCCTAGCTCTCATGTAAGCAAAAGAGATAGAAGCTGCTCCCCAGCCGAGGCAGTCAGGATGTGAAAAGCACCTCCATATTTCATCTGCCAGTGGGCTGCAGATGGTGCTGATACCCGAGTAGACGGCAGGGCCACATGACGGGTCACTGAGTGCCTGCAAGCAAGAGGATTACCCTCCATTCAGAATGGAGCCAGCGCAGTGGTGTGCACCTGTAGTCCCTGCTACTCAACAGGGGAGGCAGGAGGATCACATGAGCTTAGGCCTTTGAGGCCAGCCTGGGCAATATAGCAAAATCCTATCTTTAAAAAAGAAAAGAGAGAGAGAAAAGAACCATCTACATTCTACTCAACATGTCTTATCTGAGCCATTTACACGTTTGGACCTATTTGTTACCGCAGAACCCCTTAACTAATACAACGTTCCACCTCGTTCGTTACAGATTGAACGATAACCACCAGATACAGGGAGCACCTTGCCTTAGATCACACAAGTCCCACAAAGTCTACGAGTCTGATCTTTTAACTCCCTGGAGTAGATTTGCAGTTTTCAGCCGGCCCCAGAGAGCTGTAAGGATTCTTGGAGGCCCTTCCGCCACGAGAGGGAGATTCAGTGAGCTGCAGCCTGATGCCCTCCATCCACTTCCGTTTCAACAAAAATTGCACTACTGATTTGTTTTCAAATTGCACTTCCCAATCTGCTTTCATTTGAGGAAAGGATTCTGTGGCTGAAAACAATTGCAAAGTCCGTTCGCTGGGGCTTGCTAACGTGATCTGACTTTCTGCAGTACCATAAGGCAAAGTTTCACTTCTTCACCAAACAAGCCTCCCTGCCTCAATCGCTGACACAGAAGCACATGGGTATGTGCTTAGAAAGGGAAAAAGAAACCTCAGTGCCCAGCAAAGAACCCAGGAACCCGAACAAAGGACAAAGCAGAAGTCCGAGCACTCTGTGTCAATGGTTGTGAAGTTAGCGGGTGCATCACACCTACGGGGCAGCTGGTTCAACATGCAGATGTCCACACCTCACCCTTGGGGATTCTGATTCTGAACTCGGAAACTCTAAGAAACACCCGCGATTATTCTGGAAACCACATGTTGAGACCCTGAATCTACTCCGAAGCTTGGGGTGCCGTGTTGATCACAGAGAATGAGAAAGGTTTTTTAATTTTCCCACATATCAGCAGGAATCTGAGCATTAATGATCCACCATCAAGACACCCATGTTCCGTTCTGTTTGGCTCAGATGAATGTCACAGGCCTAAATGGCAATCACCGTGAGAACAATAACTACTGCTTCTGCCCACCACACTAGGAGACAAGCAAGCTTCTGCTAGGTGCTTCACACGCATTGAATCTTTACAACATTCCTACGAGCTAGGTAATACTCATAGCCCTCTTTTATAGGTGAGGAAACAGGTTCAAAGCTAAGCGATGGCTTGTTTCCTGTCACTCACTTGTCAGGAGGACAACCAGCTCAAACTGACCCCTTTAACTACAATGCATGACTGTCCTGTGGAGCTCCAGCATCAGAATTCCTCTCTAGGCCTCCGTTTTCTCATCTGTAAAAGAGGTGTGTTACTGTCACCTTTATCATATAGCCACGGGGATGATGCCAGAAAATCATCCTCATAAAGTCATTTGCAGCTGAGCATGGTGGCACACACCTGTAATCCTCGTGGTTAGGAGGCTTAGGCAGGAGGATTGTAAGTTTGAGGCCAGCCTCAGCAATTTAGCAAGGCCTGAAGCAACTTAGTGAGACCCCATTTCAGAATAAAAAAATAAAAATAAAAAGGGGCTTGAGATGCAGCTCAGTGCCCCTGGGTTCAACCCCCAGTACCAAATAATAATAATAATTAATAATAATAATAATAATAACAAAATAAAGTAGATTGCAAACTGAGAGGTAGCAATGAGTGAACATCTAAGACATAGGACTTCAGTCCATTTTTCAGATGGTGAAACTGAGGCCTGGATACTCTATTTCTTCAAGGAATGCTATTCCATGAACCTAACATGTTAATTCCTGTGCAAGGGACTGAGGATGCAGTGATACTCCAGGTCTCAAGGAGCCCCCAGGCTAGCAGGAGAGATGCACAAGACACAGCGTAGACCTGTCCTGGGGGAACTGCAAGTCCGGGTGCGCCTGGTGAACAGGCCTTGGCTATTGGGAGTGGGTGCTTCTTAGAAGAGGTCAAGTCAGGGAGGAGCCTGAAGTCAAATATATTATTCCATAAAGCTTGGGGGAGTTCAGAGTAGGCATCTGTGTACCTAGAAAAGGTAACTCTTCCCTGGACTTCCTAAGTACCTGGTCCTCCCCACCTGAGTATCACGAGTTTAAGTTGAGCCTTCTTAAGAAAACACCAAGCCAACCGCCTTCTGCACCCAATGCCTGGATGAACAGTTGCATGCAGTTCAGCATGAAGGCATTTAGAGGAGTCTGTCCTTCCAGAGACAGCAAGAAGCACAGCGAGGGTCGCTCTTAAGGAGAAGGCAGCGGGTGCAGAAAGGGAAGAGCAGGCCAACTCAGGGTCTCACTAGCCCAGTCCTCGAGATGTGACCTCAGATCTGTGATCTGGCCATGCTGAACCACAAAGTTCTGAGCCATCAAACTTACATCAAAAAGTAGCTACTCGGTCACTGAGATGTGCTGTTTATTTGTAAATTTGCCCAAAGCCGGCTTTTCGTGGCTCTCCCCATTTAAAACGCACTAGGAAGAAAATAGAGAGGGGTGCGGAATATTTTCAACAGAGAGTACCGGCAAAGGGTTCCTATCCTTCATATGCAAAGAACTCTTAAATATCAATAAGAAAAAGATAAACTTGTTGGGGAGGATGGGAACAGATTTGAACCAGACACTCAGAGCAAACAATCAACATTAATAAAGATGCATCCAGATGATAGTCTCAGGTTCTCAGGGGGAAGAATTCAAGGGTACATAACAACAATGTGGGTGAGGCCGTGAGAATACTGCACCCTGCTATAGAGAGCATGAGCTGGTGCAACCCGCCAGGAGGCCAAAAGGTCAAGAGACTTACAATTAGGCGGCAGTTTCACCCTGGAAAATATCCACAAGACAAACCAAGAAAGAGCTCCCTACTGTTTAGAGCAATGGAAAAGAGAATGGAAGTGATTCCAACAGGAAAGAGCTAAACAAACTCCAGCGTGCCCTTTGCCCGCATGCAGCCATTAGAATGTATACTGGAAGAATATAGATGATTTGGAAGGAAGTTCACGGTCTTGGTTAAGCTCCAAGCAGGCTTCCGAACTAGACGGTGGAAAATTGTGCATGTGTGCGGTGGGTCCACATTGCTACGCTGATGCATCTGGGTCCACATTGCTACGCTGATGCATCTGGGTCCACATTGCTACGCTGATGCATCTGGGTCCACATTGCTACACTGATGCATCTCGGTCCACATTGCTACGCTGATGCAGGTCCTTGCCTTTTTGCTTTTTTCATTTTTATTTTTTTAACAAATAGCATGCATTACTTTTGAAATCCAAAAATAACCTTAGAACTCTTTTCCTTTTGGCAAATGTTAGGTTGGAGAAGAATGGAACAGTTCTCTCTGCTGGCCTCCCCGCCCCTAGCCCCGTCAAAAGCCAGCCCGATACCTTCTCTCTGTTCTGGTCTTCCCAGGGCTTGGGTGGAAGCTGTCCAGGCGGCTGTGCCCCTGACTTCTTCCTCGCAGTCACAGAGTTCCTGTGGCAGTGGCTTTCCCCAGAAAGCCGCTCATTCAAGATTCTTTCAGGGTCCTCTTGGAGCCCTCCAGGAGGCTTCCCAGGGTGTCCCTCTCCGCCTGGAGCCGCCTGCTTGCCAGGGCTGCTGCCCTGAATGGGACAGGGACAGAACTCAGTCAGAGAAAGCAGCTGGATGAGCAGAGTGGGCGGGAGGGGCAGGAAACGGGCTGCGAGGGCGGGGGCGCCAGCTGCGAGCAGTGGGGGCCGGCGGAGGCTGCCCCCGCCAGTGGCTCCTGGGTGACGCCTAGCGCAGCCGGGAGCCCTGAGCCCTGCGGGAGCGCAAAGCAGGAGCCGGCGCAGGCCCTGCCGGGGAGTCTGGCCGTGCACAGTGCCAGCACTTCCACCCCGCTGGGTGCGGGCCCTGCCCTGCTGGAGAACTTCTGGAGAGGCTTAGGACGTTGCCTCTTCCTCCTCTTCCTCGGGGATCTGGATGCAGCCACCGCAGGCTCCCTCTGCCCCACCCCTCCGCCCCCTCGCGCTGCCCTGGACGAGTGAGGTTTGGGTTTTATCCGCCCAGAGCCGCATCTGGCAGGGTGAGGACGCTGGGCTGCCGGCCCCTGGGCCCCGGAGGTGGAGTGGGAACGCGCAGTCTGCTGGGGTCCGGGTGACCAATGCACTGGGGCTGTGGGGCCCGGGAGCCTCGGCCAGCGGCTTCCAGCCAGTCCCAAGCACGGGTCTTGGGCTCCCTTTGGGCTGAGAAGTTTGGAGTTTTCTCCCTCAGAGCGAAAGGGCGTTTTTCTTCGTTGTTTTCATTTTTATTTTCCGATGGAATTTTGAAATGCAAGACCTGACACAGAGATGCCTGAGCTGGAGAGAGGTGGTCGGGGTCCGAGGGCAGGGAAGCCGGATCACACCCTGGCAAACTCCCTGTGGACTGAAGCTGGAGAACCACACTCCTCTCAAAGGCCAGCTTCAGCTGCGCGGACCTGGATTCCTGGTCCTGGAAATCTGTGTCAAGGGGAATCCAAGGCATGTCTAGGCCTGGGGAGAGCGCACCACTGACTGGCAACTGCCCTGGGCTTTGCTGCGATCCTCCGCCTCCACCTTCCCAGGGAAGTCCATCCCAAGGGCCCCAAAGATCTGCCGGCTGCCCTAGCTCTGCTGCTACCCCAGCCTAGCGGAGACGGAGCTTGTATCTTAATTCCCAGCCCCTTTGGCATCTGTTTCTGGTTGATCCTGAGGTGGTCATGAGTTCCTAACACTCTGGAAACTAAAGCTTCCTCCACCTCCCTTGTCATCCGATGGCTGGAGGAGGCTCCCAGAGTCGAGACATGAAGGATCCTGGAAGCCCAAACTGCGCCCATCTTGCGCTTTCTTTGAGGCATGGCCAGGCCACGTGGAAAGGAGAGCTCCCTTCTGGCCGGGGTGGCTGTGAGGCCTTGGGCCAGGGCTCATCTTCTCTGGCTCATCCAACCCCCCACAGTTATCTACTGGGCACCTTCTCTGTGCCAGGCAGGGGCTGGTGAGTAAGACACCCATGCCTCCTCGCCCTCATGGAGACTGCCTGCTACACACTCCCTATTTGGGTTGAGACAGGGTGCCTTCTTTTCTTTCTTTCTTTTTTTAAAGAAAGAGGGACAATGAGAGAAAGAGAGAACATCATCTTTATTTAGTTTTCCGTGTGGCTTTCGTGGCTCAGACACTTCCTTGTGTAACTGGCACTGGGGTTCGAACCCCTGTAGCTGGGCATGCCCGGCAAGTGCCGTAACCACTGAACCACCGCTCCACCCCCAATAGGATGCTTTCTAACTACTAGGAAGGATTCTTAGGGGATAAACAGGAGTCTTGTGTCCTGAATATGTCCATGACCAGCAGAGAAGAAGAATCAGCCGCAGGATTGTGATTGGCAGAATAATGGTCCACCAAGATGTCCCTGTCCTAGTCCCCAGAACCTGAGAAAATGTCACCATAGTGGTGACAAGGAATGGACTTTGCGGGTGCGATTTGTACATGGACCTCAAGATGGGGAGTTGGGCTTGGATGGCCCAGGTGGACCCAGCGTAATCCCAGGGTTCTTGCAAGATGGCAGGAGATCAGACCTGCGGGAGGCGGGGTGAAGGAAACCGAGATCTGAGTGTGGCCACAGCCAAGGAGATTGAAGAGGGGAGAAGCGGATTCTCCCTGGAGCCTCCAAGAGGAGCCAGCCCTGCCCACACCTTGGTTTTAGCTCCAAGAGACTCGGTTTGGACTTCAGACCTCCAGAACTATAAGAATATAAATGCATATTGTCTGAAGCCATGAAGCTCATGGTGATGTATTGTAGCAGCCAGAAGAAG
>PVKS010019267.1:0-38716 GCA_004027875.1 Aplodontia rufa
GTTACCCCAGCTCAGATGCCAGGGACACCCCATGTGCACAGTATTCTATGGTTACCCCAGCTCAGATGCCAGGGAATAATCCTTCTAGTTTCTTAGTAACATAAGTGACCATGTTACCTTTGCCGGTTCCCAGGGGAACTGAGTCAGCATAAGCAAAGGTCAGCACAGATCCTCGGGTCAGATACACCTTGCAGGAGCGGGACTCAGATCCCACCGTGAGTGTGACCAGCAGGGCTGAGTCTGATGCTGGGCATGCTTCATCCAGAACTTACCTTACTGCCCTTGGATGCAAAACACCACTATGAAAAGTTACTGCCAAGACACTACCACATCAGAGCACAGCGATGCGGCCGTGACTACATTCCTATTAAGTTTATTGATGTGCATGTCTTAGAAGACAGAAAGAAGATAAGTTTTTGATCACTCTCAGCTTTACTATGATTCTCACTTCCCTCAGATTTATCAGAGTTGTCATTTGGTCAAATAGAATTAGATCAGAATTTATTGCATATCTCAGTTACATTAAGGTGTTCTGAATACTTTACAGTGCTTACATAAGTATGCTAAGGTGATTTTCAATTCATTATAAATGAAGATTCAATTAGTTATTACTACAAGCAAAATTTGATTCCAGGTGGTTTGAGAAGGAGAGCAGATATTAGATTAAAATCCAGGGTTTTTTTGTTTTGCTTTGTTTTATAAATATAGGACCCAGAAGAGAGGCAAGGGAGGAGGGAGGTAGAGAGGTGTGGTGGGGTGGGGATATTGACCAAATTATATTGCTGTATTGTGTGCATCTAGGAGTACGTGACAACAGATCCCATCATTGTGTACAACTATAATGCACTAATGAAAACTTTAAAAAAATATGTAGCATTAAAATGACCATCTTCACAGTGTTTTAAAAAATCCTGCTTTTGTAGAGCTTTCAGTTTTCAACTTGGTGGGAAAATTTAAATGTATGTGGGGAAATTGAATAGCAGAAAATCTGTGCTAAGTTCAGTAAGGAATTCTAAAGGAAGCCATTGGAAAGATGATTTTTTTCAACATGTGTGGATAAAGGTTATGGAGGGCCATGAGGTCAGGGGTGAGAAATGAATGGTGGGTCGGGTCCCACTCAGGGGCAGGGCTCACAGAGACTCTTCATTGGAGCAAAGGCTGACTAAAGCTTTTCCAGATTCACAGAGAGGGAAGGGAATTCTAAAGCTTGGAATCTGAGTGTTTATTTTCTTCTTGTTAATTTGTGGAGACTTCACAACTTGTCCCTAGTTGAAGGGTGATATGGAAGATGTCTGTCCGTTGTGCTGTGTGGCCCCAAGGCCACACCTGAGCTGTGCTTCTGGTCACAGGCTTGGGAATAGCTCAGTGTCTGTGAAGCACATGCAACGCCACTTGTCGGGCTGCAGCCCACGCTGCTGAGCCAGCCTCATGCCGTGCTTCTTACGTGCCAGGCATCCATGCACACCGGAGCAGACCCAGAGCCCTGCCATCCTCAGCACCAACCCCGGATCAGGCTGCCTGTCATGCATGACCGAGGTGTCTCAGAACGCAGGGGCAGGCGGATGGTCACACCTCCTGATGTTAGTCTATGCCTGCTTCCCTGGTAAATGAGTCATAATGCTCCTCTTCACACTCAAAGTTGTCACAGCTTAGGTAATCTGTCACTATGTGATTGTGCTAATGTGAAGTCTCAATCTAAGTCACATGGCCATAGAACTCCCCTTATCCTCATATCGTGACACAAAGAGAGCCTCGTAAACGTGAGGGTACAATTCGTCACCTTCTAAAGGCAAGCTTTAGAATTCCCGGTCGCACCTCGTGTGTAAGTGTTAGAGCACCATGTCCTTCTCATGAAGATATCCTCTTGTTTGTAGAAGGAAGAGGTCTAGCGAGGGTTGCCCTGCTGGTACTCAGGCCATCACTCCAAGGTTGGAAACTTGAGCCACAGAAGCATGTTTACATCATGAGAAAGGTCGTCTTTTGAGAGATAATTATTGATTATGAATGAGGTGTTCAATAATAGACAACTTGAAAAACTTTGATAAGTATAGACAAAAAGTCTAAAACCCACCCACAATCATACCATTGAGGGATTTCTGCTGCAAATACTGAAAGGTTTCCCTCTTACCCCATGTGCCAGCTCACATGCACCTGCATCTCCACCCAGAGTTGCTCCGAGGGAAGGAATGGATGTGCTTTGAACAGTTACACAACGGATCGGCGTCACTGGCCTCGAACCTGAAGCGTTCATCTGATGGTTCTCCCTGAAGGAAGCATATGCGTTGAGGTCACTTCTGTCACGACTGTCAGAAAACCAGCTGAAGACCCATGGCACAGTCACCTCTCGTCTTCTGCAGCCTACACCACAAGCCCTCGGTTTATCCGTTACCTTGCACGTGAGACTTGACTCTAAATGAAATTTATCCTCGCAAATAGGACCAGACTGAAGCTGTCTAACCCATGCTTCCTGAGCCAGCGTGGCGAGCGTGAGTGCGGTTCCGTGGTGGTGGAGCTGGACAGCAGAGGCCCGCAGGGGCTCGGTGTCCTGGATTGGGCTTGGCCGGATTTCTGTTTGGAACTAGCAGTTATTGGAAAAGGCCTGCATGAATCCCTCTTCCTGTTCTGCAGACCTGCCTTGCGTGTGGCTGCATTTATGTGTGAGTGGGCCGCATTTTGAGAGACAGACTTCGACGTGATTTATATATTTAATGCAATTCTAGCCATGTTTCACGCATTTTAAGTTAAGTTTGATAAAAACTGAGATGTATTTTTCTAAGCCCTTTTTTCTATAATTCTTAATCCCATGTGCATTTTAAAGGAAATGAATTCCGTGTGTCTCTTACTGGTACACTTAACTCGTCAAACAACGTTTGTAAGGGGCCTTTGATATCCAAGAAGCCCTTCGAGTCTTTTTATGAGACTTTTTAAGCCCTTCTCCTCAGAAACAGGAAGTCGTGCTTGGCCAGGACAAAAAGAACTTGCATACCGAATGGCTTAAGTTCAATCTGAAAAGGCCACAGGGCAGCCCGGCTGGGGTCTCAACAGCACACATGTCCTCCAGGCCCAGAGAGGGAGGCCGGGTTTTGATCTGCCCTGGCTGCGAAGGAAGGAGCATACATGAAACATGCAGCAGTTGCTCAGGAACTTTCAGAGCAGGTAAGATTGCTCTCAAATGCAAAAGGGGATCCTTTTCTTGAATTCCTGGAATTTGTCTTGGGGACCATTCATTTAGTGACTTCCGTGTGGTCTCTGAAGTGCAGCGCTGGGGACCCTGGAGAAGCGGCCTGCGTACGGGATCTTACTTCCCTCTGACTGCATGTGAGTAGGCTGCATAATTTGTATTTCAGACTCTTTCTTCTCACAAGGCATTTCCAACTTTCCGTCTTTCTGCTGTAATCATGATCCAACAGCTGACAAGAGTGAATTCCTCAGAGACTCGGTCTCCCGCGAATCCACACAGGAACCTCACTGCTCATTGTCACAGACACATCTGCACCCAAACTTTGAAATGACCTGTGAGCCTGTGGTTCCGTAAGACTACACCTGGATGTGGGGAGTCTGCAGGGATGCGTCCGTGTGCACACTCATTACAGAGAGAAAACCGCACAGGTCAAGATGAAGCACGTGTCCACATCCTCAGAGGGTGGGGAAGACCTGAAATAACATGGCCTGTCAACACCAAATAATAAAACAGTTCTAAAGAACAGGTTTTATGTATTGCATTTTCAAAGTTGTATGGCAAAGCAAGGGGAAAGGATGCATTATGTAATAGAAAACTCCTTTGAAGTTTGGGGAGAATCTAGATTTCCTACCTCCTACCTAGACTGAAGAGGGGGAGAATCAGTGTGTAACTGTGACCACCACTGCAGTGACCGCAGTCCCCAGCGCACAACAGGAGCAAGTGCGCTTTTCCCAGGAACGCCATCCCCTGGTCACCAGCACGGGAACACCTTTCATCCTAGTAACTGACATTAGGGTATTTTCCAAAAGCTGTTGAGTGATTACCTCATTTGACCTTTATCGAAACCTCTAAGAGAAGGGGCTGGGGTGGAGGTTAGCAGTTACAGAACTTACCTGGCATGTGCAAGGACAAGAATTTGAACCCTGGCACCACGTACACAACAAAGTGTTGAGCAATGAAAGCCACATATAAAACTGATTCTCTCTTTCTCTCTCCTCATTGTCTCGCTAAAAAAAGAAAAAAAATCCCTTTAAGTGAAGGCAAAGCAGGTATTAACATTGCTATTTGACAAGAATGAAGCGGTTACAGATAGGTTGAGAAACTGCCTCAAAGTAATGAAGGTGGCAAATGACAGAGGAGGACACCCACATGGAGTCACAGGGCTGCTTCAGAACCACACAGGGAGGTGCCATACACCTGGGAGGAGGATGCTGGAGCCCAGAGTCCAGTGATGTGGCCAAGTCCACCAACTAGCTGGGGCATAGCACCACTGGGTTCCACCCACTGAGGTCAGGCTCCTTGGATCCCAGCCCCGGCTCTCCTTCCCAACTCATTACCCCTCTAGGAGCTCCTTTGACTACATCTGGTTCCGCCCACTCTCCAGCCAGTCTGTGGCATTTGCTACAGCACTATAGATGAACCTTTATTTGTTAAGTTAGCTCTTACATGAAGCCACAAGCATGTAGCTGTGAACCAGCATAGAACGAGTTCAGAAGTGAGTCATCAGCTGAGCAATTCAAGGGAAGTTGAAGGGACAGAGTTACAAGGAATAAGTAGCCCTAGGGAGGGGCTGGTGTGAGGTTGTGCAGGTTCACCTGGGTCCTTCACTGAGCCTCCTGGCCACAGGATGGATCATACGCTGAAAGGCAGAAATTAAAGCAGTAATGAGGGTTGGCAGGAAGCTGAGCAGTGGAACACTGGCCTAAAAAATAAAATAAAATAAATAAAAGGATAGCTCTTTTTGGAGTTGTTGAGCCCATTAAGAAATAATTTAACTAAGGAACTGATACAAAGAAAGAGTTTTAAAGTAACTGCTATTCATTTTTTTCTTCAAGTGAAGCAGAAATGAATTAGGTCTTAGTGTTCATTCTTAATTCAACATAAGAAGCAAGAGAGAGGAAGGCTGGGTTGTGAAGGAGTGGCCTGCAGGAGTGACAGTCACATGGTGGAAGGCTGGGGTATGAAGGAGGGACCAGTCTTTGCGACCTTCTCAGGACCCTGGGGCCACACAATGTCTCTCCACTGAAGGACTCTCTCCAAGCTCGGACCCAACATGTGCCCACCCTAGACAATAGCCGAAAGGCACGATGGCAGCTGAAAATGATTTTAACAAGAAGAAAAATAATAATAAATGTGAGTAAGAGAGGAAACAAGTCTGCTCAATGTGTAACTAAAGTGTGTAAGCCGAAGCAGGCACAGCAGCAGTGGTAGGAATACAAAAAACACGTCGTCCATACTTTCCATCCGTTTTATTTGTGGGGTCTCCTTGAAATGCCCTATAAAACCAGGGAACCTGGGCAGCTTTCTCCATGGGATCCGTAAACCGCAGCAGCTGATCCTGGTAAAATAAGCTGTAAGGAAGCTTAGAAACTGCAGCACGATTTGGGCAGAATTCGCTGCCTGAGTAATGCACAGAAACAGTAAAACAGAAAGCCCAGGTTCCCATCTGGGCCGAATTAGAGCGCCAAGCTCGAGGGAGCCCTCTGCATTCAACAGGGTGGCCGCGCTGCAGACCTTCCTCCTTCCATGTCCTACCCTAGCCCGCGGGATCTGTCAACAGGCGGCCTGGAAATAGGCATCTTTCCAGTCCCGAAGCTGGAGCACCCCGACCTCAGGACTCCAGCCTGCAGCCGCAGTGACTTATGAGCTGGTTCAGCGTGTTTTCTTTTCTTTTTTCAGGGACAAAACAGTTGCAAAAAGAATCCCTCCGAAGAACCTTCTGGAAAGTGCATTGCTCCAAGATGCTGCACAAGGATGGCAAGTCATGCTTCAGAGTCACACGGGGGGACGGGGGCGCGGCCATACAGGAGTCTGGCCTTGCTCTTCTGTTCCACGGCTCTGCTGAGTGGCCAGGTCTTAGGTTGCCTCTAAGCATCAGTTGGAGTCACAGCTCAGGAGCCCTCCCTGCCTTCTACTTCCAGCAGGGAATCTTAGATGCTCTGTGCTGAGTTGTAAGGAGCCTGGAGGCGGCAGGAGTTTTTGTGAATTCATTGTTTTTTCTTTTCCTATTTGAGTTGAGTGACAATGAGTCCAATTTGTACAAAGAGAAAAGCCAGACGCAAGGTGGGCAATCCATTTCCAGCTGCCAGAGGGGAGAGAAGCCGGGTGGGGCAGGGAGGTTTCTCTAGGCTGTGTCCTTCTTCCAGATCTTTCCAAAGTGCCTCTCTTCTTTTACAAATGCACAATTTATCTTTGAGAGAGAGAGAGAGAACCCTTAGTGTACGGGAGATGGATGATTTCCATTTGTTGAGCTCATGATGACTCCTGAAGACTGTCATTAGACTTGAGCTGGGAGTCCCATGGAAATTACGGGACCATATGGCAAAGGAGGAAACCGACTCTGGACCCCAGCTCCAGCACAGCCCATCCACCCTGAGAGATACAATCAACACTCTGGGTTCCTCTGAACCTCAGTGTCCTCATGCATACTCTGAAAATATCAATATGGCACTTTTGAGGTGATTTTCAGGACTAAGATGAGATGATGGAGGCAGCCTTCTGTCCCCGGCACTGATATCACACCTACTATGACATTTGTCCCCAGTACATTTTATATAGTTTTTTAAAATATTTAAACAAACCAGAGGAGAAAGCCCTATAGCACTTGTGCTGCTAGTCAGCATGATGCCATATTTGCTGATCCTCATGTTCCTTTCAGAATCTATTAGATATCTATATTTAGCTAATGTAAGTATAGAGCTAGAAATTGAAATTCTATGGAGAAATCAATTATTTTACCCAATTGCTGGCCTTCTTGAAGTTGCGCTTTTTCTTCCAATCTCTGCCCGCCTGTGGCTATCTTTGCCAAGTCTATGTTCTACCAATAAGTGCAGTTATTTGAGCGTAAAGATAAGCAGACATGCAGTGTCTCTTTGAGCACAAACTAACTGAATTTCTTTTAAACGGTCATTCTGATGGACAACGGCCTCCACAGCCTTTTTTGTAGAAGGCGTACAATGTTTCTTCACCCTGATTGCGCCTGGAAAGATCCAGTGCGAAGCTGAAGCCCTGTCAAACACCTGCACCGGAGGGGTGCCCACAAAGGCCAAGACGAGCCCGTCAGTTCTCCCGGTCTCCGTGCTCCTGCATGTGGAGGGGTCCTGCCTTGAGCTGTGTCCTCGGCTTCCAGCTCTGCCCTGGTCTCAGGCGCGGTCCACCCTGCACAGGAAGACGCATGTGTTGGTTTGCTAATGCTGCCGGACCAATGTGCCACAGCCCTGGCGGCTGATACCATGGGGACTTAGGGACTCCCAGTCCTGATCCTGGAAGTCCTAGATCAAAGGGTGGGCATGTGGCTCCCTCTGGGGACTATGAGGGGGCTTCAGTCCCAGGCTCCCTCCGGCCTCCCTCCTTGGCTCCCCGCTGTCTTCCACTCTGTTCCCTCTAGGAGTGTCTGTCTTCACATCGCCTCGGCTTTCGAGGACGCAGTCTTATTGGATGGGGCCACCCTAGTGGTCTCGTTTTAACTGTATGACTGCACAAACCCTATCTGCAAATGAGGTCACATTCTGAGACACCAGGAGTTAGCACGGAATGTGAAATTGAGGGAGACGCTGAATCCTTAAATCCAGTCATAGTGGGTCAAAACTGACAGATCTGCAGCTGAGTCCTTAGGACACTAATCCTCAAGCAGAATGGAGCAGGAGGAAAGGAACTTGGCACCAAAGGAGAAAATAAAAATAAAGCCGGGCTCGATAGAAGGAGCAAACATGGCAAACAGGAGAGCAAGACGGGAGGGTGCGGGAAGGAGGCCAGAGCCATGCTCAAGGAGGCGCGGGGCTCAGTCAGAGCTGGACCTGAGGGGTACAGAGAAACACACTGATCTTCTGCCTTCAGTTTCTTCCTCTGGGACGTGCCCTGACCGTCCGCAGATCTTGTCTACTCGAAGGTGCAGTTTTCTTGGATACTCACCATTTTCTATGTGGCAAAACAGTGCTCCATGTGACCTTCACCATCAGCTTCTATTCTGTCTTAAAAGTCACATCCTGAGTGGAAAATCCTCCTCTTGCGCTCAAGCTCCTTTGGAGGAAAGCCTAACGAATCAGACCCAGAGTAGAGCTAGGGCAAGGTCGAGGCAAGAGGCACACTTGGGGATAATGGGAAGATGCTGGGTGGCAGGTGTGGTGGCAGGATGGAGAAGCAGCATCTAGAACTGAAACATGAACTACAGCCAGCAAGAAAGAGCCATGAAAAACAAGCCGGTGGAGAAAAGTCTTCCACGGCAGGCAGGGGTCAAAGAGAGCTCACGCGCTGTTCAGATGAGGAACAGCAGCCTCCTGACCACCCCTCGCCACCCCGCCTCTGCTGAGCACTGAGAGAGCAGTGCTCCGGGGACAGCGAGCCCAGCCTCCCCCATCCACCCCCGACAGCCTCATTGTGTGCCTTAGCATGGTAGGCACAGGAACAGGCACGGAGTTATCCCACGCGGAGACTTGGCCTTTCACCCTAAGCACTCGGTGTGGCTTTTGCTGTGGCTGGAAGCCCAAGACTGGGTCTTGTTAAAAAACTATTAATAAAGGATAAAGACAAATCACATAATTTCTGGGGTTTCATTTTTCAACCTCTGGATCTAATTGTTTATCTAAGTTAAATACAGTGAGACCAAATTGATTCAGGTTCGTGTTTAAATTGATCTGGTACAAGTCAATTTTTTATATTTGAAAAGCACAATGTATTTTGAAGAATATAGAAAAAAACCATTTTCTTTGGTTTTCAGAACCCAAGAGAAATGTGCCTTCAACCTACTGAGACATCAGCTCCACACACTAGGACACTGCTGAGCATCCTGGGGCTGGGAGTCAAGTCCACCATGTCCAGCTCCACCGTAAGCTTGCGTGGCCCAAGCGAGTGCCAGCCACAGAACTGTCTACAGGACACACAGGGACAGCACACCACCATAATTACCAGCACACTGTTCTCTTAAAAGATCTTTAAAAATGCTACATTGTCAAAAGTCGATTAATCAAGGGCCATGTAGAATATTCATACCTATAATCCTGAGAAAAGGTGATAATTTCGTCAGATAGGTGAAATACACCTTTCAAGACCAAAGCCCTGAAGAAAGCACAGGGTGGGTCAGATCATTTCTGGTGCGTGGAGATGTGGACAGAGCCCAGAAAGAGGCAGCACTCCACCTGTCCTCTCCCCTTCTCCTGCAGTACTAAGAATCCACATGTATCACTTGTCAGCGCTTGATCCAATAATCTAAAGTTTCCTACACTTCCCTGCAGTTCTTGATGCTAACAGAAGGAGCAGAGCTATTCAAGTTGGTGCGTTTGTGTGCTGTGTTAACTGAATTCCATGGGTGCCCTGTTTGAAGGTCTCTATGCATCCTTCCCTCTCCTGGAACACAGGTGTCTGAGCACAGCGAGCACCGATCACTGTCAACATCCTCGTTTGCATAGGAAGCTACCACAATGGCCCCTCTGGCTGGGAAGAATGCTTATCTAACCTCAGTGGACTCTGCAGACCAACCTATATCATCCAGTAGCAGAGTGCTACTCCTGGAGTCCTCTTTTAGCCCAATGTTTCCAGCACATCCATTCTTAGACAACCAAGCTGGGGCAAGGCTCCAGAGCTACATTCTGGATTCTTGAGCTGTGGACAAAGCCAAGTGGCTAACCCAGGCCAGGAAAGAGGGGGAAAGGTTTCTTGATTAATTAATCATAGATTAAGAGCAGGATCCCAAGTCCGGCTGCTCCACAGCCTTCAGCTGCAGCAGCGTGAGTAACCTTACACCCAGAAGCTCCCCAAAGAGCCAACTACCTCTGCTTGGACAAACCCTCCAAAGAGCAGTTCTGGTCCTGAAGAGAAAGGAGGTGCTCAGGATGAATCGCTTTCTAATGGCATGCTACGTGCTCTTTAGCAACCATGTCCTGCATTCCAGCAGCCTCATCTCTGAGACAGGAGGGTGTACATTGTGCCACTTCCAGCACCTCAAATTTAAAAGCAAACTGAACTGGAAGGGCAACTTTCCCCAGGGTGGGTTAGCGCCCTGACTGTCTGAACACAGAGCCAGGGGAAGGGTGAAGTCAGAGCTATGATGCACAGGCAGACGTAAAGTTTGGATGGTAAGCCCACCAGAGAGGGTGTCCACACAGGTGACAGCTATGGTGAGTCCAGCCTCCCCTGAGACTGCACAGGGCCACTCACTGGACTCCCCACCAGCTGCTTTCCAAATGCAACTCCTAACGGAGTTCTGTGCTGCATGGACTCCTGACCATGACACTGAGACCACACCATCAGACTTACTTGTAGTGGCAGCACAGTGACCACAGTGCCCAGAGCCAAGGGCATTCTGGAACCCCAGGCTCCATCTGTGCTGCATTGGTCCTGGTCCTGGAGTCCAGCTCCCTGCTCACTGAGTGTTGCCAGCCTTCCACCTTCCACCTTCCCTCTCCCTGCACTTCACTGTTGCTGGTTTGTTCATTTGTTTGTTTCACTGCATTATCTGGGAAGATTGAAGACAGATTTCCAGTTGGTAAGTGAAAGCAGAATTGGTCTTTGGTTCCCTGTGTTTTGTGTTGGAATATGATGCATATACGACATCCACACTCTACCTGAGCCTTTCGAACCACATTTGCCCAGTGTTGGTCAATACTTTTCGGAGTCTTGCCAAAAATCTTGAACCACGGTCTTGACCACAGGTCTGGTGACCTACCTGGTCACAGGGTTGTTATCTTCCTGTTCACAAAACTAGGCAGAAGCCATCTGAAATTGCTCCCCAAGCCAGTATGCCAATCTCTCCACATCCCGGGAAGTTTACAGGGACAGAAGGTGACATTTTGTGGACTAGGTCCCACAGAGACCATGGTGTCCTTTCTCCACAGCCTTAATCTATTTCCTCTCCAAATGACCTCTTTCTCTGATAATTTGGTTTGAAAGACAGAATTCCTTTCCGAAGAAGCACATCACTCATTCCTCGATTCTACACTGATATTTATGAGTCTCCCGAGTTCTTTGATTTGTCTCTAGCTCCGATGGCTTCTAGCTCGTTTTCCTACTGGAGTCTGTCTTGATCTGTTAACCAATGCATCTGATTTCTGTTATCCCCAGAACCGTGCAGGCATCATGGCCATGCAGGGCATAGTCCCTGGTCAGGTGTAGCCCGGGGCTGTGGCAAGGGTGGGGCTCACACCTGCCCCTCTCTTTACCAAGTCCTTGCCCAGCTGAGCCTGCAGCTGTCTCTTAACTGAGGACTGTGCAACCAGCTATGAGAAGTGAGTGTGGAACGTGCAAATATTAAAGGAAATGATTGCTTTTCCTTTTCCCCTGTAATTATGTCTGTGGCAATATTCTACCAAGCCAGGCTCAATGTCACATCAAACTTTCACATCCACAGACAAAGGAGCAGCTCCGATCAGCCCAACTTCCTTTGCTGGCCTCAAGCTCGAGTTATGCACCATAGTAACTGCAAACAGCAGGGTCTTGATCATTCTTAGCTGCCAAATAGCCTCACAAATTACACATTGCGCTGGCTCCGGGTACTGCTAGAGGATATAAATGCCAGTGTTTATGTGGAAAATATGACCACATAACATAATTGGGGGTATTTACATTTTTTTCATGAATATATAATTTCAGCACTGAGTATGATGTGTATTGCTTGAGAATTCTGAAAAATGAAAAACACATTTACCAAAATTGTTAGAGACTGATTAGTGATTAGTGGCAGTCGCTTTTATTAACACAAAAATAGAGCAAAATAATCAAGGTATTCATTTGTTCTCACACTCAGTACCCATATGCTATTTCCATTAGAGCAGCCGAAAGTTAGTTAATGCTCAGTTCTGCACCGTGGGGCGAGCTGCTCTCGCAGGCAGCACGGCCCAGTGGTGAGGCATATGGGAGATTCAGTGCTTTTCCCTGAGCAGATGGAGACTAAGTATGTCGTAGAAATAATGTGTTTTGTCCCCAGAGGGAGGGTGCTGGCTGCTTTGTTCTTCGATGACATCGCTTGCCAAGCCTTCTGCTCAGGTTAGAATTCGTACATTTTGAGTTTCTATTGACTTTGCTTCTTTTGAAAAGAATTTCCACAATAACATTCGAGAAACACAAAAACACTTGGTTTGCAAGGCTCCACAAGTCTGAAGCACATAAAAGAACTTCAAATTCTTCCAAAGAGCACAGTCTTCTCACGCTGCAGATTTATCTTCACATATTCCACGGAAGCTCCTGGGCAGGGAGCAATGGGCCCTCACAGAGATGAAGAAGTAAAAACGCAGAGAAGTTTAACTCACCCAAGGCCACACAGCTGATCCGCAATAAAAGGAGCTTTTGTGACCACTTACAGGAGATCTGGCGTACGGAAGAATCCAGAGCAGGTAGGAGGCAGAGGCCAGCTGCAGGGCATGGACAGTCCAGCAAGGATCCTTCATGTGGTAGGAATCAGGTAGACGGCGGTTGTTAGAGGCTTTGTCCTGATGACAACGAGGCCGTGATTACTGCTCACGACACAGACGCAGGTCACCAGTGCTCACATTCTGCATGGCCTGGTATTGAGACTTTGCAGCTAATTCCAGTTGTAAGTATACTCACAAAAGTGCAGCCAACACTCACCATGGGATTGGGCCACACGTTCTCTGATCCACAATGTATTAGTTAGCCAAGGCTGCTGCAACAAAGCATCCTAAGCAACGGCATGAGCTGCAGGAGTGTATTATCTGCCAGTCCTGGAGGCCAAGAGTACAAGGTCAAGGTGCCGGCAGGGTTGATTCTCCAGAGGGCAGGAGCAGTGATGTCTCTTCCCAGGCCTTCACATCATCTCCCTTATGTTGAAATGCCTCCACATTCTCCCCTTTCGTAAGGACACCAGATGTGGACCTTGGTTTAACTTGGCCACCTCCATGGAACCCTCTTTGCAAACAGGGTCACATACTGAGGTACTGGGAGCTGGCACTCCAAGACGGCTGTGGGGTACATAGTTCAACACACTACAGTAAGGAACTCTGGTGCCAGCACATTTAAACGGCAGTGTGACGAACACCCTACCAGTGGATTGAAGGTTAAGCAGCTGATGCGGGGGAATCGTCTCCACCTAGCACCCTGCTTTGGCTCCACGAGGATCGAGTGCGTGTGCTCTGTCCTCTGCCTCCATTGTTCAAATTCCGGGGAGGCCACTGCATGAGAGCTGCATTGTGTGCAGTGGGGACAAGGACAAGGGCTGTGTCCCTAGGCTCCAGGGCTCGCACACCTGGCTGACAGCAAGTAGGCTTGCTTTGTGTTGGGGCTTTGGTGGTCCTGGGAAGAACTCCACCTGCTCCTCCTGCCAGAGAATCACATAGCATGTGGAAGAGGGAGGATCCAGCCCAAGGAGGGCACTGTCTGTAAAACGAGGGCGGGAGGACAACTCTAACACTAGCCTGAAAGCACCAGATGAGAGCCGCCCCCAAACACATGCTGGGCCCTGCCTCAGCAGGTGGGATCATAGCAGCCACCTTTCATTGTATCTGTGGCTGCCAGCACCTTGCACGCATCACTCACCAAATCTTTGCCATCGTCCAGAAAGACATTTCTCCATACATTACTACGTCGGAGGCGGCCAGCCTCAGGGATAAGGTATGTGACTTCTTAGTGCAGAAGGAGCTAGAGCACGACCTGTGTTCCAAGGAGGTTGACCCCGCAGACAGCCCGTGCGGGCGAAGCAACTGGGGTCTGATGTTCTGGTCTGTGACATCCTTTTGGTTTTCTAATGATTGATGAGGTTGTTAGAGACATAAAATTTAGTGGACCCCTTTCTATCGGAGAAGACTGCAGGTAAATCACACCGCCAGGACCGTGGGGTGTGTGCTGCACACACACGAGAATCCAGGCAGGCTCCTGGCATGCAGCACCCTTTCCAGGTGGGATGCCAGGACAGTGGCACAGTTGCTGCATCCTGGACAAGGCCACTGGGGCTACAGTTGGCACTTTCAGGAGAAAAGCACTGAGGGGATTGTAATGGGAATCTACAGATTAAACCTCGATTTAGAACAAGAGCAGAGACCTCTGAACCTTGGAAGCAGCAGCACCCTCTGGAGAGGACTCCGAGTCCCAGAATGCACCTTCCTCCCAGGGCTCAGCGTGTGGAAGTGCTTCCCCTGTGCACAGATGACAGCCCCCTTCCTCCTCAGGACACACAGAGCTAGGAAGCCCTTGTCCTCAGGATTTCACAACTCAGGGCCTCAACCACGTTCCCCTGCTGGGTGCAGATGGGACTTTCCACTTCTGTCTTGTTTAAATAGTCCCAACAAATGCAGAAGCGAAGTACGTTTTATTACTGACCTCATTAGCTGTAAGGATGCTCAGAGGTGCCATTTGTATCAACAAACCCACACACCAATCCTGAACTTTCTTCAAGGGAACACTTAAGGTCAGTACACTAAAGCATTCTCATGCCACTAAGGATAAAGTGCTGAGGGGCTGGACTGGTGGCTCAGGGGTTGGAGCACTTGCCTGGCATGCACAAGGACCTGGGTTCAAACCCCAGTACCATGTACACAACTGAGTGTCAGAGAAACAAAGGCCAGATGAAAAAAATAAATAAAAACAGATTCTGTCATTATTCCCTTCTCTCACTCTCTTCCAAAAAAAAAAAAAAAAGTGCCGGGATTTTCCCCTCTGGTGTGGTGCTTGGGAATTTGGCCGTATGTTAGAGAAGAACTGGAAATAAGGTCTCTTATGTTTTTGAAATAAATGAACACTCAATGCCTGGGGAGTCTCTGAAATGCATATATGCATGTTGTGAGTGTTTGTGACGGTTCTGAATAGTGTGTTCCTGCCACGTGGGAAGACGAGACTCCAGGTTGGAAGGAGGGCTGGCTCCGAGTCATGGCTGGGCCTGCGGATGCATGTGAGTTCAGAGGGACAGATGGAGAATGGGGTCATTAGGAAGCCTCCTCATTATTCCTTGTCAGCTCTCAGTTCCATTAGGAAAATTAATATATCGACTATTTCTCTTGAGATGAATCACGGGAAAATGATCCATGCAGTGGGGGAGATCAGACTGTCTAGTGTAGATGATATATCCAGTGGTAATTTTTGGAATATTCTGTGTCCAGGAATTCTGGAGTCTCGGTAACCTTGACAACCCCAGGAGATGCAGGAGACAGCCCTGCCTGCTTGCTGAAGACACCCGGTTATGGAATGCTCCCTACCAAGCAGGCGGCTGCAGCTTGCCCACAAGAGAGTACTTCACAGTTGCTCAACTGCCACCAAAACCCCATTTATCATTATAATAAACTTTCAAAGGGAGGGGAAGGGTTTCCCTGGGTCCTCTTTATCTCTTTTGTGCAAGCATAATAGGTAATCAAGAGTGGGTCAGGGTCAGGCCCTCACTAATCCCTCATAATCCCCATGTGAATAGTTTATTTTTATTAATAATCACAGTAAAACCACTGAGCATTTTAAACTAATGATGTGTTTGTTTTGGGGGAAAAGACTGGTAGAATGGTGAAACAGTAGAAAGTGTAGACCCAAGGTTCAGGCCAAATCAGGAAAACAGCATTAACTCATCAAAGACACCAACATATACAGGCCGAGACAGCGCAATCTCAAAGAATGCAAAGGAGGAGGACAGATCAGGTCCTTCCTGAGCCTCTGCAAAGGGGCAGGTGCCTCTCACACGCAGCTCCTTAGGCAACACAGGACCTGACTTCAAGGATGCCTCAGAGAGCCCTGGGTTCAGCTTGTCTTCCCTGAACTCAGTGCTAAGGCTTCAGGCTGTGCTCTTCCCACTGCACACTGCTTCCTTTCCGGGAATGTGAAAGAATAGTTTTAATTCACATTTACACCAGAAATCTATTTGCACACTTTCTCTCTCATGCTCCACCTCCCTGACATCCCAATTCTGTCCCCAAAGAGTTGTATCTGTATTTTAATGAAACCGTGTTTGCTAATATCTTGGGTTTTGAATTGATATCCAGATGCAGGAGAGTTGCTAAATGGGGAAAGGTGGCTGAAACACGGCAAGTTTTGATCCTGAGAACTCAGAGCCTGTCTCATGGAACCCAGGGGAAGGTGTCTGGTACCCAGAGCAAACTTAGACAAAGTTACAGAAGTGGGTGCTCTGGGATGTAAGTTGCTGGCCCCTGGGCCTGTCCTGGTGGCCTGTGAACTGGCTCACTGGAGGGCCTGGGGTTAGCCGCCTGCATGTTTGCATCAACTTGGAGAGCGCCTGCTGCATTCAGGAAGCAGACATCAACCAAGAGCCACAGGAAGTCCAGGTTCAGGGGCAGTGAGAGGAGAGGAGAAGGAAGAGAGGAGGGGCAGTAGGAGGAGGTGACCTGGACCTGAATGAAACAAGGATGGGTCTCACAAAGGGGAGAAGAGTGGCTCTGCAGGGGAGGGCGGAGCTGGACCTGGCAGAGCAGTGGACCACAGGGGTGATGGAGGTGGAAGGGGTCTCACCCACCCAAGCACTCCTTGGGGATGTGGACCTCCCTTTCCCTGGGAGGCTGGGTCCTCACTGGACAGCCCTCCCTGTGGGACAGTGGCCCTCCTGCCCTGAGAGGCTGCTCCAGGCTGTGAAGCACTGTCTGAACTCAGGTGCTTCCCTTGTAAATTAAATTCATACCTTGCTTCAATAATATCTCCCACCCTAGCATCTTTCAAATGGGCCCAGGTCTCTCTGTGTCTGTGCACTCTTATAAGCTGTGATCTTCAATTTCACAGCCTAGCAGGGAAGGTTGCTGCTTGGCCTGTGGCCTGCCCTGAGCATGCATTTCCCTTCAATTTCACAGCCCTAGCAGGGAAGGTTGCTGCTTGCCCTGTGGCCTACCCTGAGCATGCGTTTCCCTGCAATGAAAGCCATTGCCATCATGGAGGCTGGCTTCTGGCAGCCTCAGGATTTTCACAGAGGATTGAGTGCTTGTCCTCGTCATCGAAGGTTCTCCTTTCATAAGTGAAAAGTCTGACTATGTGGTTGCCCCTGCTATTTAGAGCCCCATTTCATGGGGCTAAGAATAAATTGATAAGGAAGAACCTATCCCCTTGCTGGCAGTGAATCTTGAAAGGCCAAGAGAAGAAGAAAATGACCCCATTGTCCTGCAATGGAGAAGAAATGGCCAGTTTCTAAGCAACATTTGTCATCAATTAATTAATTAGCACTTCTCCCTGAATTTTCCGTTCTTCCCTGCTTATTCTTTATAACGGCTCTCTGATGTAAGTCACCATTGTCACCCACACTCCACAAGTGCGGAAGTTAATTTCTTCCCAACGTGCTGCTAACAAAAGCCAAGGCCCTTCCTCTCTTGCGGAGGTGACCTCATCACAGCTATGGGGAGTGAAGTCTTAGCTGGAAGACAAGCACTCAAAGACAAAAGAAGACCAAGGTCAGCCTGACAATGTGCCTGTCACTGCTTTTGGAGTAGCCTGATGGAGAGGGGAATTTGACACAGACATAATCCCGAAAGGCTTTCTGAAGCCAAGCCTACGCATGGGTGCCATTGTCAACTGTATGCCTGGCCATGTGACCCTCAGGTCAGCAGCGGTGAATCAGCAGCAGAAAGGCACAGGTGGAGCCACCGTTTGGCAGAAGAGCGGGCAGGACCGCTGGAGAGAATGTCAGTGCAGCAGGACTTGGCTAATGCTGACATTCAGGACGTTTTTAGAAGTTAGTCTTTGTTGTTGCTATTTTAATGAAGCTTTGAATGCACATCACATTGTAACACATTGGGGTGTCTAAGGATGCGTTAACGCATTTTAGATATACACATATGCCCATCATAAAAAGCTGTGAGGAGCCCTGTTACAAAAAATCAAAGTAAGATAAACAGAGAAAGAGTCTGTCCCGGGGCTGAACCAAGAAGGCGCCCACGCCCACTTCCTCGTGCAGCTGAAGACAAGGATTGTCTTTCACAGGCAGCTCCCCTTCTCGTTTATTTCGGGGCTCTCCACCCAAGCCAGGCTGAGGTCAGGACCCAGGGGCTGACACAGAGCCTTAGCAAGCTCTGTGAAACCAAAACCTCCAGAGCCTGTACCCAAAGAGGAACCCAAGCAGAAACAGACCACAGAGGGAAGCAGAAGGTGTCGCAAAACTCAGGAGGAAGGCACTGTCTTCCTACCCTTGGCCTGGTTTGCTTTGGTGATTTATAGGTTCTCCCTCCATCCAGGAGGACTTCGTGTTTGCAGGGGAGACCAGCACAGGCTCTGAGGTTCTCCACCACAGTGAGGAGGGCAGACACACGGCCCGGGCTCATGCTCCATCCCCATCTGCAGTGGCTGATGGAGCTGTGAGCTTGCACATCTGATTCCAGAGCAGAGTGACATCTTGTCCCCGTCACAGTGGCTCTGCTGCTGGTGGAAGTGGGTAGGCAAGGGCAGCTGCCTCCTGGATCTGGAGCCACTACGCCTTTAGCCCAGAACTGAGCATGACCATTGGCTACCAAATTGATCCAACACAAGTGGACTTATGAATCCTCTCTCTGAGTCACTGAAAATTGGTTTGTCAGGATCCTTGTATGTCAGTAGTTCTGTTAAACAGTAGGACAAGGAGTGGCACGTTGGTGCCCCATGGGTGTTGATTGGGGTACTAACAAATTACTATAGCACAGTTCTTGCAGAAATGCTTATTTAGCATCTATTCTGGGTAAGGTGTTAGATAAATATTGGGGCAATACTAAGAAAAATTATTTAGAATTTCTGACCTTAAATTTCTCACAATTTGATCTGATATCTAACCCAGATAAAACAAAATGAAGTCTTTGTATGAACAAAAAAGTTGAAGAAAAATGTGTGAGTGGTAAGAGAAGCAAGGTTATTTGCAACTGGGAGGACTGAGAATAAAAAGTCAGATTTTATCACAGTTTGACATGAGAGCTAAAGGTCGTTCCATATGAAGTAATCCGAGTGAGCAAAGAAACTGAATAATGAACACCTCCAGAGTCCCATGGCAATCAGTGACCACCTGTGCAACAGCAAGCGTCAAATAACAAACTTCATGTGCATGATCTTATCCACCAAAAATATAAAAATAATATGTCCTGATTTTATTACCTCTCTTTTACAAATGAAGGAACTAGAGATCAAGAGGATAAGTAATTTTTCCAAGTAAGTGCCAAACCTGGAATCAAAACCAAGTCTTTTGAAAGCTAGCAAAGCCCTAGAGAGGAAAAGGAGACATTCCTGCAGGTTGGAACATGGTACAGAAGGGAAAAAAATTATATACTCTATGTTCAAGAAGCTTCAGGTACACTTGATGGATGTGCAGAGTGAGTGACTAATAGCAAAGGACAGGAATGGTCAGTGTCAAGTAAGAAGTAAAGCCCTGTGACGTTGCTCCGTGGTTGCACAGTGACGGATGTGAACTCAGGGCAGGAGTGTTGGATGCAGATTCCAGGACATAGTTCTGCTCTTGAGTTGTTGGGATGTTGAGCAAATCACTCCCCGTTTCAGTTAGCTTCGTGTCCCTGTGACCTAAAGACCTGACAAGAACAAGAGAGGGGAAAGTTCATATTGGCTCTCAGTTTCAGAGGTTCAGTCCATATTTGGCAACTCCACAGCCCTGGGATCCAAGTGAGGCAGAACATAATGGCAGAAGAGTGTAGAAGAAGAGAGCAGCTCAGGATATGGCAACAGGCAGCAGAAAGAGCTCCGCCCACCAGGGAAAAGTATAAACCCCAGAGGAATACCCCATGATCTGCTTCTTGTAGACTACCTGCCTATGATAACCGCCCAATTAACCCATATCAGTGGATAAGTCCACTGATTAGTTTATATTTCTCATCACCTAATCATTTAAGCTCTGCAAAATCTTGCATTTCCTCACACTTAAATTTTTGGGGGCACATCTCATATCTAACATTCCATCCCTGCTGCCCAAAAGCTCATACCCATCTCACAATGCACAATGCATTTAGTCTATTTCTAGTGCCCATAGTCTTAACAATTCCAACATTATCAAAAAGCCGAAGTCCAAAATCTCATCTGAAACTCAAGGCAAATTCATGGATGTTTTACACATAAAAATTAAAACCCAAGTCACAATATCCAATAAAATGGCACAAAGTAAATATTTCCTTTCCTCAAGGGAGAGATAAGGACGTAAAAAAAGGAATGGAACTAAAGCAAGACTAAAATCCAGTTGGGCATCACAAGTTCATATGGCATTGTGATGTTCTCTGCAAAGGACTTGTGTAGCTTTGTTGCTATGACTTTGCTGATTGCAGCCCACATGGCCTCTCTTGGCTTGTTTCTGCTTGCTTCCTACAGCTTTCCTTGGCAGACATCCCATGTCACTGGGATCTATTAATTTGTGGGGGGTCTCTATCGCAGATTAGGTTTCCTCCTTACCTCTCCACACATCACCATCTCAGGGGAAGCCTGCAAGGATTCTAACTACACTTTACCTGGCCTCCCAAGCCTTCCTTTGGAGTCTCAGTGGAAGCTGCCATGATACACTACCTCCAGCATCCTGCATTACTGCAGAACTAGCACCATGCGACTGATGCCAAGATCTACTACTATCTTGAGCAGTAGCCAAGCCTCCTGGGATTAGGGCTGCAGCAACCTCTGAATGCCCGTGTAGCTGAGCACAAGGAAATTACTTCTTACCCTTGTCCCCATCTGCCATATACAAACAGGATACCCCTCTGGTCTCTTCTCAAGGGACATTTTACTTTTAGACTCTTGAACCTGAGATGAGTGTGAGTTTTCTAATTCCTGAAGTCCCCTCAAGCCATCTTTCCTATTTTTATTCCTAAAGTACTTAGCATGTCTTTAGTAGCTATAATCTTTTTAAAAATTACAACTTCCTTAGCCCCAGTCCAATTTTCTAGAACTATTCTGGTCAAACTCCAAGTTTTTCAAATCTTTCTGCTCTTCTTCATGCTCCTGATTCTCACAGTGAGCTTGACTAAAAGTCACCAGTAATATCCATACATCTGCCTGAATCTTGAAATTTCCTACTCCAGATTAATTAGTATATCACCTTTAACTTCAGCCTCACATAAATTCTCAGGACCTGGGCAAAATGTAGACAATTTCTTTCCCAGAACACAGCATGAATTGCCACTAGTCTCCACCTTCTCCTCTGAAGCCTCATGAGCACAGTCTTCACTGTGCCCACTCCTCTCAGCATTCAGGTCTTTTGAGCTCCCACCAGAATCACCCATTAAGCTCTGTTTACAACATTCTGAAGCTTTTATAGCTTGCATCTCTAAATGTTTAAAAATTTCTACCACTTCAAACCAGCTCCATAGGGTTCTGAACCACATGGTCAGGTTAGTCACAGCAATAAACCCACTTCTCAGTGACCAAGTTCTGTTTTAGTCAGCTTTGCATCATTTGATGAAAAAAGATGACAAGAACGCTTTTGAGGAGTAAAGCTTTATTTTAGTTCATCACTTCAGAGGCTTAGTCTATGTTTAGCAAACTCAGTAGATCTGCGCCCAAGGTACGGTAGAACATCATGTCAAAATGGCATGGCGGAGAAAAACAGCTTGGAGCATGGAAACCAGGAAGCAGAGGTAGAATTCCATACCCAACAGCAAAGTATAACTCCCAAAGGCACACTTCCCCAGTGACCCACCTTTTCTAACCATACCCTACCAGCCTATAGTTACTACCCCACTAGTTCATAGCTAATCCACCGATTAGGTAACACCTTACATAATCTAGTTGTTTCCCTTTTGAAAATTCTTGCATAGTCTCACACATGATAATTTGGAGGACATCTTATATCTAAACCATAACGGTTCTTTTATTCTGGCGTAAGGATATTTGACTTTACAATTCTTAAGGGCCACTCCAATTAAAAGTAGTGACATCAGTTGGAAAGAATATGGTTATGCGGGGAAACCTGGACATAAGATTATCTTTAATCATAAATAAATAGAAGAATAGTAAATGTCAAGGGGTTAGAACATATTCAAAATCTGATACTCTTTCAGAGCAAATTTGCTCAGACTCCTCAATATGATTCATAACTTATTATCAACCTTCTCTACCAGGATTTAAATCTACTTAAGTAAGGTATATGTCCCTCTTGCTCACCCTGTATTTTCAGGGCCTAGAACTCTACCAGAAATGCATTAAGTTTTTAACAAATTTTCTTTTGAACACTGAAAAGCAGTAGAAGTACAGTAGAAGTAAATGTACAGAAGTTTAGTTATCTGATGCTTCAACATGTAGGGATACTATGGGAACAAACATTTAATGAAATGAATTCACGTGGAGACATTGCAACCGTGGAAAAGTAGCAAACGAGTGGACCATTTTACCTAGCAGTAAAAGCATAAATTGAAAATGGTTTACAATTTATTTAAGGGCAATGTAATGCTGTTTATCTAAATTATATAACATTTTTTTAAAAAAAGAATCTTCATAAATTAATGAAATTGCCATCTCTCAACACAGAGAAGAAGAGAGGGAAAGAGAGAAGAAAAGAGATGGGAAGGGAAGGGAAAGAGAAGGGAAAGCAAAAGAACAAAACACGGAAGAAAAGAAGAGAGGAGAGGAGAGAAGAGAGACAAAAAGAGGAAAATAAAGAAAATAAGGAGTCCCAGTGCAATGTATTGCTACTGATTTCTCCTTTTGGTGGAAGAAATGTAGGCAATGGATCTCCCAACACACCATGGAGAGGTGCAAAATAGTAAAGTTTCTAAAAACTCACACCGATCCTCTGCTTTCGCTGCCAGACTCTAGGTGACTATAGTGTTTTCACAGACATACTAGGTGAAAGCCTCTCCTTCCTTCTTGCCATCCTTTAGGTTTCTACAAGGTGAATTTTAGAGGATTTAGTACCTGCAGTCTGTGCTCATTATCTATCTTTAAGGAACAAAAAACTCTATAGTTTTTTAATGCATATAAAAGCATAATTGCCAAATGCCACTAATAAGATGGGGGGAAACTTCAGCAATTATACAGGAGAGAAAAATCAGAAAATGAGAGAAGAAAGAAAATTCTATTCTCAAAATACTAGAACACATTTTACATTTTCTCTGAATCTATATCCTAAAATCAAAGATTTGCATTTATAAATGTTTCATTGTGAGAGTGGTGCAGAATGGCAAAAAGATAACTTCCAAAGATCCATTTTCTTTTATAGATCAATAATGATTCTAGGAAAATTTGGTAATATCAACCTTTTCATAACTCTGGCAATAATGCAACTCCCACAACAGACAAGAAACTTTTATTCAAGAGAATTCAGAATCTCAGTAAGAACAGACAACGTTTGCCATTTTAACTTGTGTTCCTCCTCTTCTCTCTCTCCAGGTCCATGAAAGTCTTGAAAAACGCAACCTTGCAAACACAGTGCCTTTGTATACGAAGAGTGAAGTAATCAAGAATGAAAGTGTTCTAGGTTTCTGTAACAACATCTCATCCGTACAGCATTGCCATTACTCAACCGCTTGGGCAGCTTCCTGGAAATGGTCCTCTTTCAGATCTTCCTGTCACTTGACCTAACTTGGAGCTTTATCAGTAGGGAAGCTCGTATTGTTAAGGCATTTCTTACAAATAGCAGATCAGTTGCCTAAAACTATGATGTCCATTAGAGGAAATAAGCCTCTTCCTTAAAAACTTAAATGGTGTATCTAGAAACCGGGTGCCCACAATGGCTTTGAAGAGCTCTAACACACCTCTGAGCATCCAGAAGATGTGCACACATTTGGGGCTGTGCATATGCCCAGTAAGCATTTGAGAAGACCATAATGTCTCATCTTTAGAAATCTCGAGACCCTATTAATGCAGGCTGTGAAGATTAGGGCAGAGTTATAAACTGCACAGTGTTGAAGATGTTCCCCAACTCACACAAAATCCCATAGAAAAGAGTAAAATATTTATTGTGCCAAAGCTTTTAAGGCATTCTGTAATAATCATCTGTCCAATAAGATAACTTCAGTATCTACTCATAAAAGGAAATAAAGAGTTTACAGAATTAGTCTAGAAAAATCGATACACAAATAGTAGAAATAACAACAACCTCCTTGGGTAAAGGGAGATAATCTATTTCCAGAATTGCAATGGTATTAGAGTTCTAGGCCAGAGGGCTGACTCTGGGGATCCAATAAATCAGGTCTGGTCACTTGTTCCAAAACCCCAAAAGAAAAGACAATATTGAAAAGCATGAAAGGAACTTTGATTATTGCAGCTACATTAGCAAGTCAGTGGGACCCATGGCCTTAGCCCTGTCTTCCATTGCTAATGGTGACCTTTAGGTTTTATAGAAATGAGAGCAAGGATTATGGTTTGCAAAGTTGGAGATTTGGAGCTGCCATACACAATGTTAATCAGTTGGGGTTCTGTTCATCATTGTCTAAGGATTAGTCAAGCAGGACCTTGTCTCCAATAAGAAAGTTACCACTGCTTTAGCATAGTTTCCATTCATCACAGGATATTTATCAGATCAGATATTTTTCCTGGATTTGAACAAAATGGGTACAAAAGGGAGGCAGAAATACCAAGTTTTTAATCCTGATTTTGGGTAAACATCAGATTTTTGCACACAAAAGTGGAGTCTAAAAATCTTGTTAAAGTTATACCATATTATTTTTTCAAAGATAGGGACAGTGATAGAGAGAGAAAGATTCTGTTTTATTTAATTTTTTCATGTGACTTTCATTGCTCCAACACTTCGTTGTGAATGTGCTGCTGGGGTTCCAACCTGCATCCTTGTCCATGTCAGGCAAGTGTCATAACTGCCGAGCCACCACTACAGTCCCCATATCATATTATATAATATGTCCAGATTTCAATGTAAGATTATGATACATGCAAAGAAACAGGAAAATATGAGCCGTATACACATAGAAAAAGAGATTGAGAGAGAAACAGAAGAAAGTGCAACCAATATAACTATACCTGAGGCAGCTCAGATGTTAGATTTACTAGCAAAACCTATAAATCAGGTATTATGAATATGTTAAAATAACTACAGAAAACATGTCCAAAATATTAAATAATTGCTGAGAATCATGCTTCACAAAAGTAAGTATCAAAAGAAATTACAAAGAACCAAAGAGTCATCCTAGAGCTAAACAGTATACTAACTAAAATGAAAGCTTCATGAGATTGGTTTAATATCACATTTGAGTTGACAAAAGACAGAATCAGTGAACATGAACATAGATCAATTATAATTGTTTAATTTGAGGAATAAGATTTTTAAAAAAAATGAATGAATAATGAACAACCTCACAGTTGATAACCCTATGAGTTGTGAGTAGGATAACCCTATTCATACCAACATAAGCATAACGAGAGTCCCATAAGGAAAGAGAGAAGGGGAAAAATGAATAGTTTAATAAATATACCCAAATTTTGTAATAATCACTCAGTTACACACCTAAGTAGCTCAACACACTGTATTTAGGATTAACTTAGAGATACACACTTAGACATGGCAAAGTTAAACTGTGAGAAACCAATGTCAAGAAAGTCATGGAAGCAGCGAAAAAAAAGCAATTCACCACATTTTCCTACAAGGAATATTACTGCCCTATTAAATGCTTCAATTCTTCCCCTAATAAAAGTTAAAGGCTCTGGACATTATATGCATTATCTTATGAAAGAAGGTAACTGAAAAGTAGAGAGAAGGTGGCAAACTGGCGAGGGACCTTGAGACTAGAGGAACAACACAGTGGTAAGTTCCATGGTTTTCCTTTTTGTCTCTGATATCCCACTTAGTGCCTGAAAGAAAGAGCCTGGCAAGACAAACTTTCTGACCACAATGACTTTAATCAATCCAAGAATGTAAAAATCCCACAGCTCCTTAGCCCCTAAAGTCTAACTAGAGCTCCATTCTGACCAAGATGTATCAAGGTACCTGAAGGTCCACATCAGGAGAGGGTAGGGGGGGTATTATATATGGCCTAGGCAAAGATCTAGAACTTTTACTGTTCAGGGCAGCTACCTCCACCCCCGCTTGGCCACCACCAGCAAGGTGTCCAAGGAGTTCAGGTCAGGAGCTGATCTTCTTCACTTGCCTGTTCTGCACTAATGAGGCTCCCCTTCCCTTTCTCATTGGGGAGCATTGAGGAGCCTAGGAAAATCAGGGATTTTGCCACTGCCATACACAACCAAGTGAACCTCCTGCTAAAGTCAGCGTAGGTCTCATGGAAATCTACAAGATGCTCTACTCTTCCCAGATAGGAGGTATTGGTGAGAATCTCGAGGTGAGCTAGACTTTCCACCTCTACTTAGAGTAATGCAGTCTCTCTCCAAGCCCTCGGAGGCCATGTGAGGAACCTGGACTTCTACCTCTACCTGCAGGACTGTTGGCATGCAATCTTGTCTCCTAACTGGAGGAAGCCAGCTAAGTGAAGGACAACATCAGATCTGGAGACACACAGCACAATACCTGGACGGTCCAGACTGCAGCAGAAAGTCATAGGTCCTATCAAGAACTCAGAAGTCCAAACTCAATGAAATAAAAGATAATGACGAAGAAGAACAAAGCACAGAGTAATACAATAACAATAATGCTGGAATTATATGACAAAGCCACCGTGCAAACCTTTTGATGAACAATTATGAGCACGCTTGAAACAAATGAGGATAATGGAGTCTCAGTAAGAAACATAAAAACTCAGCAAAGAAGCTGAAGATGTAAGGGGCCCAATGAAAATTTGAAACATTTTCACTTTTCAGTTTCCAATGAATTCACTCAATAGAGTGGAGGAGACAGAGAAAAAATCAGTGCACTGGAAGACAGAGCAATAAAAATAACCCCATCTGAACCACAGTATAAATGGACAGAAAGGAAAGGACCAGAGCCCCAAAGAACATGTGACCACAACGACCCAGCACTAATGTCCAAAGGAAGATGAGGAAGCCTCGGGGAGCAAATGACTGAACCCCATATATTTGGCAAGAAATAAAAGCCTACAGATTCAAGAAGCTGAATAAACCCCAAATAGGATGAAAGCAACTATTCAATCTAATAGAAATAAAAAAAAAACTCTTCAAAAGATAAATGCTGAGGCCCAGATTGCTTCAATGGAGAATTCTATAAAATGGTTAAAGGAACTAACAGTAATTTACTCAACATCCTCCAGAACGTTGAAGAAATATTTCCTAATAAGTTTCATGAAACTAAAATGTGCCAACATAAAGACACCATAGACTAATCATCCTCACAAATGCACGCTCAGGAGGCCTCAGGCTGCCTGCCAGGAGGAAAAGAGGAGGCTGCCTCTACTCAGCCTTCCCTGATCCCACTCTTGTCCTCATTTACACGCACAGAGTACACAGTGCTCTCCCTAATGGAGACAACCACAGATTCTTATCCAAGAACTGGATAAAATCATCTGCATTTGCAAACAACTGCTAATAAGAAAATCCTAAAAATTCTACCACTTAGGTTGTTGGATAAAACATCTGTTTCCCTGGAACCCCACATTATTTTGATAAAATACTTCATTTTATTCAAGCTAATTATATTTTTTCTTTGTGGTATTATTTAAAATGGATGAAAATGCACAGTTCTCTGGCTGGACATAATTTTGATTAGAGTATGTATATATGTTCCCATTCATACAAACTGTAGACCACAGCAGTCTAGGAAGTTGTACACTTAAATACAATTCATGTCTATAGATTAGAGATTGTAGGAAGAGAATAATTTTTCACAGTTCTATGTAAGTTAAAGGCAAATCTAGCACTTGGAATTCAATGTTCTTTTCTTCTTTTATCAAAGAGACAGGGTCAGTGAGAGAGAGAGAGAGAGATAAAATCAAGTTTTATTTAGTTTTTCATGTGGCCTTCACTGCTCTGACACTATGTTGTGTACATGATGCTGAGGTTCAAACCCACAGACTTGCGCATGCAAGACAAGTAGCATAGCCACTTAGCCACCACTCCGGCCCCAGAATTCAATATTCTTAATCTTTGGTCATTGCTTGTTCTTTCACCCTGATAACTCAGTAGCCAATTATCATGTATCCCAACTAAGCACACGAGGAACAATGAAGACATGCATTAATTTAGCTTTTTGTTGCTATACTACTTCTAGTGTCTATAAGTGGGTTTCAGGAAGCGAGGTTAATATAATTTGCATGACTAGTAGAGAATGACATTAGCCTTAGTCTGCCATATTCACACAAGCAGTGTGTTCTAGTGTGGGGCTCTTTCATTTCCGTGTTTTGTTTTTATAGCAGGAGAGGTATCTTGACCATGTTCACAATCACATTCTACATAAAAGTTCCTATGTAATGACTGAGAAGTGATCAGTGGATCAGTGCTCATTTAATAATGGAAATCGATGGCTTAAATAATCACCAGGACAGTAGGGAGGAGAAACAGAAATCTCTGAACAGCTCTTGGAGGCACTACATCACACTCAACCTTACCCATCTGGGTTCCAAGGCGAGTACAGAAATGGTGAAAATGGCATTTCTAGGCAGTCTCGTTCCCATTGCCTGTTCCTTTATTCAGAATGGGTGGGAGAGGAAGTGCAGACAGATGGGTAACAGTCAGAGAAGACCTAGAATTATTCAGCTGCAGACCAGCCGACTTTCTCTTTCCAGTGTCCTCCAAATGCCTTTGCAGAATTCAGTGATCATCCTAAATTTGAGTTCCACATTGAAAGAGCAAAATGACCCTCCCTTGCCTTGGTTCCCTCCAGGACTAGGATGTCCATCTGCTTTCTATAGAGCTCAGGACTTCAGCTCAATGCTTCGAGTATCTAATCCCAGTGGCTCTCCATCAGACTTCAACTAAAGAAACCACTGTCAGCAACAAGAACTCATTGCTCAAACTGGTGCCGAGTTCAGATCCTGGTTTCCGGATCTGTCCTGCTTAAGTTCTCCTCTAGTTCTAGGTTCTGTTGGTGATGATCCTCATGCTTGATTCTTGGTCTGGTTTAGGATTTCACCCTGAATCCAACCATGAGCTTGGAAATTAGCACATATGAATTTACCTTCTGCTTCACAGCCAGATAGTCTTGTGACCCTAAGTTCATTTACTCAATGGCCTTCTGCTAAATCATTTCAAAGGTGGAATCTAAGTATCTACTTTCAACATTTTTGAGGGACTTGAGAGACTGCACATAAGCTGCTTGGTGAATCATAGTTGCTATATAAACAAAAAATAAACTATCCCAGAACTGCCTGCCTAAAGCCTCACGTTGCCGCCTACTCATTTCAAAGCCTATGACCCTTTTTCGATGATCTGTCTTCTCCAGGTCAACCACCTGGCTCCATGGCCTCTGATGGTCATTTGAAGAATTTTCCTCTGCAGTTGTCTTTGTCAGATGCCCTCTTCTATGTGACACACAAGGTAAGGGCATGGCCACCCTTGCAAATGTCACAAGATCCGTAAGGCTTTTTTGTGGCTGCTTTGTCTTTGTTTTCCTTTCCTTCAAAATTCTCCGTGCCTGGGTGGCTCGGTGCTTACGACGCTTGCAAGGCACACACAAGTATGCAATTTAAACCCCAGCACCACGTTCACAGCGAAGGGTCCAAGGAATGAATATCACATGAAAATCTCAACAAAAATTGCTCCTCTCTCTCTCTCTCTCTCTCACTGTCCCCTCTTTCTTTAAAAAAGAAAAAGAAAAAAGAAAAAAGAAACCCTCTGTGCCTCTCCGGCATGCTTCATCTTATTGGTGCTTCCACAGTCCCCAACTTCTCTGTGGCCTTTTGAATTGAACTGTGGTGGAATCTTGCAAAGTATCAGGACATCTTCTCTTGGGTGTGAGGTGTTCATTGATAGTGGATTGTATTTTTTGATGACCATACACAATTTGGCACATAAAGATATTCTGGATTTCATGCTGGCACTGGCTTCTCACCCCTTCCTGAATCTGAGGCCTTTGAACTGGCGCTTGGAGTTCCTCTTGTGAAAGTGGAGTAGGGCTCTCTACCCTTTCATTTGGGCTTTGTTTTGTGGCTTACTTTAAGGAAGCAGTCACAGTGAGCCAACTTCACACTGAGACTCTTGGGCCATGTTTTCTCTTGCCTTTCACACACTGTCATCACCGTGAGACAAACACCTGGGCTAGTCTGCAGCTTAGAAGCACAACCAATCCTGGAGGAAAAGTATCCCAGCAGAGGTGCCCAGCTGTGCCCAGCCCAGATCAGCATGTTCCAGCTGACTCAGGGAGAGCTGCTTGATGCAGCTTGAAGCCACTGGGTTTCAGGATGGCTGACTTTACAGCACAAGTAGATAGATGATAGAAAATTGATAGATGATAGATAGGTAGATAACTGATAGATGGATAGATGATAGGTAGAAAAACGATAGATACATGGATAGATAGATGGGATATTGCTTAGATTAAGCATAATGTGTGTATTATATGAGAATTCCTTTCATTTTGCATTTATTATTATGGGCTAATTTGAAGGGTAACTAAAAAGTCTGTAAATTGAATTGGCTTTGGCAGGTAAATGGAAGAACAAATCAGAATCTGGCAATCCTTCCTAAGCAGCCACGTCTTTCTCACCTGACTTTCCACTCCCTTTTCTTCCTGTCCTGTCCCCATCACATTTGTGCCCTGAGCACACTGACTGACCATCTGCTGGGGCAGCACCTTCAGAGCAGAAGCAGCCTTGAGGGGCCCACCTGACTGAAGCTCTGGAAGGCGCATGGGCCCGTCTGACCCTTACTGCCCTTCTCTGCACGATGCATTTGTGACCGTGGAATAATGGCGGAGATTGCCAAGTCTGCCACTTAATTCAGAGCAATCTTTTCCCGAGGTTACAATGATATCCAGTTTGCAGGAATTTGCAAAACCACACTTCCAAAGTGAATTTTAAATAACTGAAAGCTACTTGATCAGAAGAATTCAATTTATAACAAAATTTGCCACTTCAAAGTCAATTCCATCCTTCCACAAGCAGAGGCTGCGGCATGAATCGTTTTCTGTGGATTGCAGGATGCTGGGCTCTCATGGGGCTGCAATTACAGAGACACAGGGCCTGAAACAATCACTAGTCCCAATTTCCCTGCTCTCCACGCTACCGTCATGTTCACAAAATGGGGTTCTCCCTAATTTTAAGTTTATTGACCCTAATTTGAAGCCACGCCTTTGTTCATCCAGATTCATCTCTGATATGAAACCCCTCACACTTGTGTACCTCCTCACTTCCCTTAGAGCACCGTATTTATTTAGCAGCCAGTTCCCATAATGCTTCTGACCTTCAGCATGACCCCAAACTTGCTCCAGTCTTGTAAGTCCTAGAATCAATGTTGCAGGATTCAGCACTCCCAGATGGGAGTTCCTGAGGGTCACATCACTGTCCTACAAGCTCCCGCCACAGCCTTTGCTGCAGAACACAGGGCACACAAGAAAGACGGACAATTCAGAATTGAATAGTGCTCTGAGTTGACCGAAACTGTTGATCACTTACTCACTTCTGGGAAATCGGGTAAAATGTCTTTTGTGATCTAGATTCAATTTGGCCGTAGCTGAAGCTCATCTTTTGCACGTTGGCCTGGAGCTTGAGAACATCACATTGCTAAAGGTATGATGCCAACTCCACGCCCTGGACCAGCAGGAATGCACAGGCCAAGAGGCAGCATAGATGGGGGCCACGGAGCAGGCGTGACTTCTTTAGCGTTGTCTTGAAAATGAGTGGAAATTCTTCAAGTGGAAATGTGGGCTGTCAGACTGCACGCACCCCGATAGCCAGGACACAGGCGGAGCAGATTCCGGTACTGATGGTAGTCTGGTGCAACACCTGAGTGGCTGTCCCTTCCCAGCCTGCTCCTGCCTCATTCCTTCTGCCCCTCCATAGGAGGAGGTGGAGCAGAGCACCCTTCCCAAGCTGTTAGAATGTGTCTCCAGAGACAGTGAAAGATATTTATTATTTTGGGAAACATGAGTGTGGTGTTTGCAGAGCAATAACCAACATTCTCACACCCACAAAATAGTTTCACTCTTTCCTAGGATGAACAAGGAAGAACTCCATTGAGAGGAACAAAGGAGAGATGAAGGAGTATCATGGAAAGATTCTCAAGCTTCTGGGTCTCGGGAGCATCTTCCATCTGCAAAAGCTATTTGACAATGTAAGAAAACGTTATTTACATAGATAATATCATCATTATTCATCATACTACATATTAAAATATTATAGAATGAAACTTTAAAAAGTCTATGAATGTGGAATAATAATATACCTGCTACTGATAAACATGGCCAATATATTCTAATAAAATATTTTTCAAATAATAAAAATGATGAAAAATTGACATTCTTCATACATTTTTGTAACTGTATTTAATATCTATCTTTGTAGAAGACTTTTGTATTTTTCTTATATGCCTTCAAAATGAAGGACACTTGATAGGACACTTAATTTCAGGTGTAAAAGAAATGGAGGCTCAGACAAAGAAGGAGAATTTTAACAGTTTTTCAGATGATCATGAACATTCTTCTTTAAAACCACACCTAAATTTGACAAATAATAGTTTCTTGAAAGTTATTCACCTTACACAATACCTGCATATTGTGTTATACTAAGATTCATTGGTCTCTTCTACATCTTAAATAGATCTTTGCCCGTGTTCGATTTTGTGATACCATGTACTAGTCACTTGGGAAAAAGGGGCTCATGCAGACCTTCCAAGTATTTTCTTATCATTACATAATATCAAAAGAACATGCATTAAAAATATCATCAGTCTCATCAAAAATGTCTGCAAGTATTGGGACACTATCAATCTCATGGTGGCAGATTCAAGCAGTACTGCCAAATCGTTTCAATTCGAAACTCAAATTTTATTATCGGCAACAAATACTGTAATTTGTTTTCCTAGAGATTCCAGTAGCACTTCATTCACTTCTGAGAAGTTATCTTGCAAACGCTCCATGCTTAACCCTCCGTGTTCTTTTGCCGCTGTCCTCAGGTAGATGTCGTGCTGGGTGCAGTGCAGCTCGCAGGTCACCCATCCATGGCTGCACACTTCAGTCCTCAGTATCAGAGCTTCATGCACACTTCTCACTTCCTTATGAAGAGTGTTAAAAAGACGTGGCCACAGGGTCAAGATTCAATAAAATTACGATTGCAGGTTTTCATCAAGGACACTCTTAATAAAATTGACCCTTTTATGCTGTGACTCGGGTAGCGTAGAGCAGCTATTAGTCTTCTGCATCAAGGTGGGTGCAGACTCCAGCAAGTTGCCCGGTTGCTTTACTAGCACCAGAGCAAATGCCAACATGGTGCAAAAGGGAAATAATTACTTGGTGGCCTTAGGAAGATAATTCTGACTCCATGGGTCACCTGCCTGTCTCAGGCTCCCCCAGGGGTCTATGGAACACACTTCCAAAATTCCTGCTATAGGCAGTAAATAGAGAGTTTTCAAGTAGATGCCTTGATAGGTGGAAAAGGACCTCTGTGGGTCACGAGGGACAAGTTCCATCAGTGATGGCTTTCTGGAGGTAAGGACTTACAGTTGTTGCCTTATCTGAATGCTGGCAGCTAGACATCGCTCCAGCATTTCTTCTAAATCCTTTTGGGGGAAAAGATAAGGAGTTCGAGGGTCCCTCCTGCAGATTTAAATGCAAAGTCTCATGTATAGTATTGGAATGCAGGATTTTCCTCAGGCCTCTCGTGCTGCTATGCCAGATCGTGGGTACCTCTGGGAACCCTTGAATTGGTGCGGCCACAGGGAGCTCTGCACTCTGCTGATTATGTGTAATCCTGTGTGTTATGATCATGTGTGTGTGTGAATACTCATGATTACTCACGGGTGTCTGTAGGTCTTTTTTTTTCTTATTTATTTTTAGAAAAATGGAGTCTGAAGGTCTGAGGACTGGGTAGAGGGTCCACAGACACCCTCCTCAAAGACGAGACTTCTTCCAGTGCTCGTTAGAATATTCCCCACCCTCTAATTCTGCTGCCATCAGGGTGATGATCCTGCTTTGGGAGAGCTGGATGCTGGCTGAGGACCGCTGCCTTTGTCCCTCTCCAGTTGCTGGGGAGCTTCTCTGCCTCCCAAGCAAGCTGGGTGCCAGTGATTTTGCCCAGGTGGCACATCTGCCCTGTGAGGGGCTGGGCAGCCTCTGAGCTGCAGGCTCCAGGCCTAGAGTTTTGCCTCTGTGCAGAGCCACTGTACAGGGGCAGGAACGTGGGCCACTTCACCCTCTGTGGCTGGGAGCTGAGCAGGAGGGAGGGAGCCTCTGCTGTTGATTCACACTCACTGCTCCCAGAGCTTCTGAACCTGTCACGCTGAGCTGTGGTGTGTGGGCGCAGTGGAGCAGTGGCGTTGCGCCCAAGTGCTGGGGAATTCCCTGGTGTTCAAGGAGATTGAGCAAATGTCTCTTCATTTGCTGCAGGCCTTTAAGACAATCTTCCAAGACATTAAAGAACTTTAAATATATATATATAATTCATGTACGTTCCATTGGGGATTGGCTCCTGCAGCTTCTCATGCGGCTGTACTACGCTGTCCCTGACAGGAGTCTTAAATGGCATGACATGTTGGCACAGAAGAGCAGGTGGTAACATTCCGGTTCTTTCTTTTCACTAGAACTAAGTGTGAGAAAGACGCTAACATCCATCACAGAAACGAGCAACGTACTCAGTGATGTATGGGCCAGGGATTCTGCTCATGACTGTGTTAATCCCATGATTCCTAATTCCTGTGCAAAGACACTGTTCTTGTTCCATGACGTCAGGCTCACCGTCAATGCTGAGCTCTCCAATATCATTTTGAGGATCAACATTATTCTTTGTTGCTGTTTGAAGTTGAATATTTTGTTTCTTATTTTGCTGCAAAGTAGTGTAACTCCACAAAATGCAGCATATTATAAAATTGAGGGAGCATTGTTCTTCACATGACACTGTGCCACCTACCAGCACTTTTCTGCAAGCCCAGTGATTTCCAGTGGGAAGATCATCAAGTATGCTGGCCCAGTTAGGGAATGAACTTCAAAGTCACAGTATCGTAAAAGGCTTATGGCACCATCCCTTTTGTAAAGCCACTTTTGAATTGCTGGGTTAGTTTTATTCCGGGGGTGACTTTCCCTCTTGTCAGCTCTGCCTTTTGTTTGAAAGTCCCTGGAGTGATTGTCTCTCCTTTCTCACTCCAGCCTCCCATGCAGTCTCAACCCTGAGCTTGTCCTGGGGAAAGCTGAGTTGTGGAGCAGCATCCCCAAGCCAGATTCAGTCCACGCCCCGAGGGAGGCTGCAGCTGGGCTGGCTTTCAGGGGTGCTGCTTTCCACCCTCTCCCGCTTCACACCAAGCAGGCAGCTCATTAATGGCCATGCCAGTGGTTGCCATTGTATTCAGCCTGGGCGTAGGAAGGAGAGAAGTCATTGTCCCCAATTCCACCAGTGAGTGCAGTGCGGGTGCGTGACTCTGAGACCCATAGTCAAATTCCTGGCCTCATGGACTGGTCCTTGTCTCCATGCTCCAGGACAAATAAGTCCAGAGCTTCTTTACCCATTATTTTCCAGGTTAGGAAGACGCATATCGCTGTATGGTTTTTGTAGATAAATATATGTATTCAGCATATGTTAAGAGCTTTCATTAACAATTGCTTTCATGTGAGGTAAGGCAGGGACATCGCTTCCGTTCAAACCTACATGTCATCTTGACTAGAATTTTCCCAAGCTTTTTAATTTCTTTAATTTTTATTTAAAACAATTCAAAATTAGGTAATAATCCTCCCCTTTTGCAATTTGATCCAATGACTCTGAAATAGATTATGTAACTGTTTGGAATTATGATGCTAGCTTTTGTTAAGGTCACTAATTGAAGCCAAACACCCAGAATTAATCAGTTCCCAGGTCCTTTCCATTTTACATTTCTGGAAGCAGTCTGAAAATAATTTTTCAAATTAGTGCATATTTCATTCTGAAAATATTTTAGTTTTTTAACGTTTTCTGTAAAGTATGTACATCAATATTTCAAACCAACTTTGCTAAAGGTGTTTTTTCCTGGCGAGATGGAAAATGTGCTATTTCAGAGTCTATTTTTCTTGAACTATTTCACTTGCAATTTATTCCATTTTTTTTGTAGTTGTCTGTGGACCAAAAGGAGAAGAATACAGATGTGTCTTTAACTCATTCTGAAGATCACCAAGAAAATCAAGTTCTTGTGCATAGCGCAGGGAGGACTGGTTTTAACTGTGGCAGGAAAAGTGAGTGAAGGAGTGGTGTTGCAAAGAGAAGACACCAGCATTTGAGTGTCGCAGCCAGAGGAGCAATCACTGAAACAGCACGAGCTGCCTCCCACACCCCGCAGTGCAGTGACCCACAGGGCTTCAGCTTCAAATCCAGAGGAATGGTCAACCCACAGAGAAGGAAACCCGTTCCTTCCCTGGACCACCTCAGGCTTGAACTCAGTCTGGTTTAGTGGAGATATCAAACCCCAGGAGGCCCATGCACTTATACCTGTGCAGCTGGCAGGTGTGGGCCACAGATAGGTTGCTGAGAATCAGGTGCAGAGGGTTATAACCTTCCACAGACACTAAGAAGCTGGGAATGCCAAGCACTGGCTTGTGGCAGAGATGCACCTGGAATCCAGGTTCTGCCAGGCATTAGCTGTGAGTTACCCCACCGAAGAGGAATGCACATCTTGCAGTTTTCAAGAGCAGGGTAGATGGTGCCCCATTGTGACTGGCATTGGGGGCATTCAATAGGTGTTAGTTAGAACATGGAGACTGCACTTAGAAGAAGAGAAGACAGCCTCCTGAATGCTCTTCCCTGGCATGGTGCAGAAGTGGAGTGAGGTACGTTTATTTGTCAGATAATATCAGAGAAGCGCTGCGCGTTATTTTCATGATTCCCCTGTGGAATAAAGGGAAGTAAAATGCTGTTCATTGTTGTGATTAAAGAGTATCAATCCAGCGCGCACGCGCGCACACACACACACACAGCCAAGGAGCTCATCCTGCAGCCTTGTTGTAGAAAAGGCCATCCCAGTCAGTGATCTGGTCAATGATAGTCGGCTGTCGACAGACATTTCTGCACTTTTTAAAGGTGACAATTTGTGGTTTGGGTTACTCTTACAGGAACACCTGCATTTCTTGCTTCTCGGAGGCATGAAACATGCTGATCATGCACACATGGGCAGCTTGAGTGGCAGCTGCCTTCAGGGTGAAGCAACAGCTGAGCAGCTGCTGTGATAACTAGTGTGTTCTGACGCTGCCGGTAAGGTTGGAACCCTCCCAGGTGATAGGAGTGACTCCCACGTACACGTGGCCTGAGCTAGGAGCCAGCTCACTGATCCCCACTGCCCGGGGACACCAAGGCACAAGCTGGGCCTCTGGTCTCTAAGAAAGACTTCGGGGAATGCTGTGCTGGGATCTTTCACCGGAAAGGAACCCTTCTGCTGAAGCATGCCACTGCCTAGCGCTGTCCCAGGAATTCCCCTCGGGATTTCAAGCTACTAGAAACCAGGAAGGGCAATGAGGAAACACGAGACAATACAAGGACACACTTCCCCTGTGTCCTGCCAGAAGCCATCGCATGCATGTCAGCGTTTTGACACCAAAACAAAGGTGCTATTTGGAAAGGAAAAAGATATTTGTATCCTTTCATTTCCCAGATGTCCAAAATTTGGCATTATGAATTTTTTTCCTTAAAAATTGAAATTCGGAGATTGAGAGAAAAAAATTCAACACAAGCTACTCAGAAAGAAGCATCCAGCCAGGATACGGGCTGCTTCTCCACTGCCATGGCTGCTTTCTCAGGTTTTATAGTTCAATGAGGAAAGGGGGCTTAAATGTCACCCGAGAACATACTGCGCAGAGACCCCACTCTCGCCAGATACCACTTTATGCACAAGTCCTGCTGTCGATCAGCCACTACCATGAGATGAGTCTGAGTAACAGCAGTTTTATATAACACGTTTTCACAAGTCACATCATTTTATGATTACATATCAAAGACATCCCCGATGCCAACCAATCTGTCAGCATTTAAATGAGGCATTTTGGGGAAAAGTCAGACGCAGTGGAAATGTGGCCAGGCTGCAGCATCATGAGCCACGCTCCAAGGGTGACTTAATGCACCTGGGCTCCTCCCCGTTGGTCTCATCTAGTGAAGCAAGATTGATTCCACTGCACCACCTGCATAGGGAAGGTCGCATCCCTTTTGAGAATGTGAACTCGACAGTCCTGCGTACCCAGCCACCACCCAGGATCGCTCGGGCAGAAGTCTGAAGGGGCCAGGTTGAGTGCTGGTACTGAGCTTTGATAGCAGGTAGAATAGTGCTGAGAAAAAATGTTGGAGCCAAATTTGGGTTTCAAAATTAGCTGAATTAAATATATGAACTACATGATGTAAGGCGACTCACTGGAACTGGAGTCTTGACTGTCTTCCTACAGTGGATATAATTATGCCAGTTAATAGACTGGGCATGTCTAAATCTGCCTACCTCATGGATTTTCATAGAAGAGACTTAAACGGGCCACATACAGAGGTCTTTAAGGTACCAACCTTCCTCATTTGCATCAGTCTTTCCTATATTTTTTTTTTAAACAACCTTACACGATTTTAACAAAATAATATAAAATGTGTATAAAATGTGTAAATATTCTGGATATTGCAATTATCTCCAGGAGTGCCCCCCCCAATTACCCTCCCTTATCCCTCCCTTCCCTTTCCCTTTATAACTCTAAAAAAAAGATATTAGATTATAAAGCATTACATCTTATCTGGATTT